>VMDO01008021.1:0-86963 GCA_007922755.1 Pedetes capensis | reverse complement strand
GTACAACAGGGGAAACACTATTGTCAGTGCTTCTCTGCTGTTCATAGGGTTTTCAATGGCAGATTGATTTTTGGGAGGGGGTTGCCAGGTCCTTCTCCCAAGCCTACAACTTCTGGTGTTCCCAGGCGGTCTCCCATCCAGGTACTAACCAGGCCTGACCCTGCTTAGCTTCCGAGATCTGACAGGATCGGATGCCACAGGGCTACGGCTGCAGGCATGCACAACTTAGTGGGTCTCATTATAACATTTCTTACATGCATTTCATTGTACATTGCTCACATTAACTTCCCCCTTACCCTGTCATGACCCTCCTTCCCCCTCCCTCCCCAACAATGGTCTCCTTTCTACTGGCATGTCTTCTTGTGAGTTGTTGTTGTTGTTGTTGTTGTTGTTGTTAGGTGCCATCGAGTCGGTATCCGACTCATAGCGACCCTCATAGGGTTTTCAATGGCAGACTGTTTCGGGATTGCCTTGGGAGTGGATTGCCAGGCCCTTCTCCCATTTTTTGCGGTGCTGGGAATTGAACTCGGGTCCTCAGAGATTGCAGCGCAGCTCTCTACCCACTGAGCTTAATATATTTATCTATATATGTGCCTCCCAATTTTGCCATAAGGGCAACATAGGTGATATTTCCTTTCATTTCTCCCATTACCTTTGTTCTTGCCCCCTCCTCCTTTTATTTCGTTTATTATCTTTCCCTATGTAAACACTGTCTTTGTTCATGATCTATGTTTAAATAATGAATATATATTGAAGTATAAAATCTACATATGAGAGAAAATATACAATGTTGATCTTTCTGGGTCTGGCTTAATTTACTTGAAATGAGGATCTCTAGTTTCATCCATTTTTCAGCAAATGCCATAATTTTGTCCTTCTTTATAACTGAATAAAATTCCATGCTGTATGTATACCACAATTTCCTTATCCACTCATATGCTGAGGGAAACCTAGGTTGATTCCATGTCGTGGCTTTTGTGAATAATATCACAATGAACATGGATGAGTAGGTGTCTCTATGGTATATGACTTATATTCCTTCAGGTATATATCCAGGAGTGGGATAGCTGGGCCATATGGCAGTTCTATTTTTAGTTGTTTTGAGGTACCTCCCTAAGGATTTCCATAGTGGCTGCACCAACCTGCATTCCCTCCGGTAGTGTGTAAGGGTTCCTTTCCCAACATTTGATGTTTGTTATGTTGATCGTAGTAGCCATTCTGACTGGAGTCAGATGGTATCTCAGTGTGGTTTTGATTTTCATTTCCCTGATGGCTAAGGATGTTGAACATTTTTTTGTTTGATTGTTGGCCATTTGCATTTCCTCTTTTGAGAAGTCTCTGTTCAGTTCTTTTGCCATTGTTTGGTTGAATACTTTACATTTTTGGTGTTTCATTTTTTGAGCTCTTTATATATTCTAGGTATTAATCCCCTGTCTGATGTATAGCTGGCAAAGATTTTCTCCCATTCGGTAGGTTGTCTCTTCACTCTGATAATTGTATCCTTTGCTGTAAAAAGCTTTTAATTTCATGCAATCCCTTTTGTCAATTTTTGTTGTTGTTTCCTGTGTATTTGGGGTCCTATTCAGCAAGTCCTTGCCTTTGTTTATATATTGAAGTGTTTAGCCTATGTTTTCCTGTGGCAGTTTCAAAGTTTCACGTTTTGCATTAAGGTATTTGATCAATTTTGAACTGATTTTTGTAAAAGGTGAGAGAGAAGGGCCTAATTTCATTCTTCTGCATGAGGATTTCCAGTTCTCCCAGGACCATTTGTTGAGAAGGGTGCCTTTTCTCCAACTTATATTTTTGTCGCCTTGGTCAACTATCAGCTGTAGCTGCATGGGTTTATTTCCAGATCCACTATTCTGTTCCATTGGTCTATATGTCTGTTTTTGTGCTAGTATCAAGTGTTTTTTGTTACTATAGTATAATTTGAAATCAGGAGTTGTGATGCCTCCTGCATCATTCTTTCTGCTCAGGATTGCTTTAGCAACTCAAGGTCTTTTTTACTTTCAAATGAATTTTTGAATTATTTTCTATATTTCTGTGAAGAATGTCATTGGGGTTTTGATGGGGATTGCATTAAATCTGTAGGTTGCTTTCAATAATATAGCCATTTTCAAAATATTAATTCTTTTAATCCAAGAGCATGGGAGAGCCTTCCATTTTTGGATGTCTTCTTTAGTCTCTTTCTTTAGTGTTTTAAAGTTTTCATTGTAAAGGTGTTTCAACTCCCTGGTTAGGTTTATTCCCAGATATTTTGTTTGTTCTGAAGCTATTGTGAATTGGATTATTTCCCTGTTTTCTTTCTTCCTGGTTGTTATTGGTAGGAAGAAAAGCTACTTTTTTTTTTTTTTTTGCTATTAATTTTGTATCCTGCTAACTTTGCCAAAAGTGTTTATCAGCTTTAAGAATTTTCTGGTGAAATCCCTTTGACACTTTCATTCTTTTTATTTCTTGTGTCTCCAAGGAATAATATTAGAAGAGGAAAATAATTTTATCTTCAAAACCAACTGAAGTCTTAGTTATATTAGTCTACTAAAACTTGGGGCTGGGATTTAACTCAGTTGGTAGAGCGCTGCTCTGCAGTCTCTGAGGCCCAGAGTTCGATTCCCAGCACCGCAAAATGGGAGAAGGACATGGCAACCCACTCCCAAGGCAATCCCGAAACAGTCAGCCATTGAAAACCCTATGAGGGTCGCTATGAGTCAGACTCGGCTCAGTGGCACCTAACAACAACAACAACTAAAACTTGAACTAATTTTCTAATATCTCTGGGTTTGTTTCATTTTCATAAACATAAAAAAGATGTAACAAATTCATAGGATTACAGGACATAGGGTCAATAAGAACTATTCTGGCATCATATATTTATTAAGGAGAGTTTCCTCTGCTTCCTTTTAATGAGAATAAATGAGCCAAACTTTCTTGATTTGTCTACATTCTGGGGCATATTCTTGCCTCCCATCGATAGGCACCTGGTGACTAATTACCAGTGTGAAATCCCAATGAAATCTAACTGGGGACTAAAATCAGGAAGATATTTCATTCATTCATTTATTCATTCATTCATCCATTTATGGTAGAGGGAAGTTAAACTCAGGGCTTTGTGCATACTTTGCAAGGTCTCTACTACTGAGTTGTACCCCTACCCCCTACCCCCTTTTTTGCATTCAGGATCTCACTAAGATACACAGGCCTCCTCTGGCCTCAAACTTGTGATCCTGCTGCCTCCACTTCCCAATTTGCTAGGATTATAGGCAGGCATCACCACACTCAACCAGAAAGACATTTTAGCCAAAAATTTAGATGTAATAAATCAGTAGAAGTACAAATAATTACTTATGGTTCCAGGTCTAAACAAATGCTTTAGTCATTCAGGCAGGTGACCTAAGTCATTTTATTGAGAAAATATAACCTAGGATGCTCTATCATTTAAAAACTCGGAAACAATTAAATTGCTCACATTTTGTCACACAAATCACCCAATTTGAGCAACAACTTCATACATTCATTGTCATGAAAGATATCAATGATGAATCATTTCTGATGTACCATACTAGATCCTTCTGGTCTCAAGAATGAATATTTGTTTTCCCATGGCTAAAGACTGAGGGCATCTGGGGGTGAGCTCAGTTGGTAGAGTACTGCTCTATGCTCTCTGAGGCCCTGTGTTTGATCCCTAGGACCATGAAAGTGGAAGGATGTGGGAACCCACTCCCAAAGTAATCCTAAAACAATCAGCCATTGAAAACCCTATGAATAGCAGAGAAGCACTGACATAGTGTTTGGCATGGCACAGTGTTGGGGAGTGTTTCATTCTGTTGTACATAGGGTTGCTATGAGTTGGACCCAACTCGACTGCACCTAACAACAATAAAGATTGAGGAGGCTGGGGTTTAGTTCTGTTGGTATACTTTTGTTCTATGCTCTTTGAAGCCCTGGGTTCAATGGCAAGCACCTCAAAAGTTGTAGAAGGATGTGGCAGCCCACTCCCAAGACAATCCTGTAAAAATCAGCCATCAAAAACCCTGTGACAGTCGCCATACCTCTTCAATAACTATGCTGAGCAATAATCCAAGAACATGGACTTTATGAAGAATATGGTATCAGGACTGGAGGAAGACTCATTAACAAACTGCATTAGGGAGATGAAACAACTCTGCTTGGTAAAAGTGAAGAGGATTTGAAACATTTCCTGGTAAAGATCAAAGAACGCAACCCTTAATATGAATTGCACCTCAACATCAAGATAAGAAAAATCTTTACAACTGGATCAGTAAGCAACTTCATTATAAATTCAGAAAAGATTGAAGTTGTCCAATTTCACTTTACTTGGTTCTATAGCCAATACTTGTGGAAGCAAGAGTCAAGAAGTCAAAAGATGCATTGCATTGAGAAAAGCTATTGCAAAAGACTTCTTTAAAGGGTTGAAAAGACCTCAGATTGAAGACAAAGGAGTGCCTGACTTATGCCATGGTATGTTTCAGTTGCATAATAAGATTGTGAAAGCTGGACATTGAATAAGGATGATAGGAGAAGAACTGATGCTTTTGAATTGTGGTGCTGGAGATGAATATTGAATATACCATGGATTGCCAAAAGAACCAATTAATTCATCCTAAAAGAAGTGCAACCACAGTGTTCTTTGAAAGCAAGCATGGCTAAACTGTGTCTTACATATTTTGGATGTATTGTCAGTAGAGACCAATCCCTGGAGAAGGACATCATGTTTGGGAGAGTGGCAGGTCAATGAAAAAAAGGAAGACCCTCAACTAGATGGCTTGACATAGTGGCCACAACAGTGAGCTTAAACAAATAAAAAAGATCATGTGCAGGACATAGCATCTGGTAGTGTTTCATTCTGTTGTACATAGATTTACTATGAGTTGGGCCCTACTGAATAGCACCTGACAACAATGATTGAGGTGTGAAATACCTGTTTATAGTTTTACTAGGAATTTTTTTAATTCAGCAACATCTGAACTTATAAATTATGGAAATAAATTTTGCATACACTGAGTTTCTTCTTTAATAGTGAGATGGTGTTCATCTACTGCAATAATTTAATTAATAGTTGATTTATTTTTGGTCAGGAGAATTCATTTAAGTCATATTGTATTTATGAGCAAGACTTTGTTTTAGTCCCATACCAAATCTTAGTTAATGAAATCTTTCACATTTAAGGTAGAATTTATGTCACTTTCTATAGCACTTTACTTTGGTTACTGATGAAATTCATGAGATACTACAGTGTCTCATTCCATGACTTAAGTCTGGGGAGATGAAAAATATATAATGATGGTACTGGGGAATACTGAAATTTAAGTCAATCATGTATCTCCTTTGATCAGTGTTCTCATTTACTTAGAATAGAATAAAAGGTCTTTTGAAATAATAATGTGAGCTATCATGAGATGCATCAGTCTCTGTTTTCAGGGTCTTTTTGTACAAGGGGTATATGGTTTGGCAAAGTCATCCTTAGTTACATCAAATAATATACAACCTAGATTGCTTCATACTTTGCTGCTTTGTAAAAGTTATGGCTTCTTAAAGGACAGGTACATTTTAGTCCATCTCATTGGAATAGTATGAATGCATCAAGCAATAACTTTTAATAATCTCTTTGCTTTTAAATTATGATATTCTGCAAATATTTCCCAATAATTCAATTCACTATAATAACTAGTATCATAGGACAGTTTGAATACAAGCACAGAATTGTAGACTATACAGATTTTTAGAGGGAATTTTTCTTAATTTCTAAGGGTAAAATTCTTTTTATTTCATTTTTTCTTTCTTCCTTGAATGAGTTTAAACTCAGGTTTTATAAATGCTAGGAAGATGATCTACCACTGAGCTATACTTCCCTGGCCACCTAAAATATTTGATTTTTACTTAAGATATTCACTGAGCGATAACAACCATTATCATTATATATTCCATAAATTTTTCTTTACTTCAGAAAAGAAATCATGCATTTATCACTCCCCATTAATTGCTCTTCCTAGGAAACCACTAACTTATTTTATGATGTGTGGATTTGCCTATGCTGGGCATTAACTATAAATGGACTAATAAAATATATAGACTCTTATGTCTTGTTTCTTTCACATAGCATGATATTCATAAAATGCATCCATGTTGTTGGGGTTTTTCATCCTTTCTACGATAAAATAATATTCCATTGTACAAATGTACTACATTTTGTCTGTTCATCAAATCTTCTATAGCCATACTAACCTGGCATAAAATCTCATCAGATCTCAGAAGCTAAGTAGGGTTGGGCTTGGTTAATACTTGTATGGGAGACCATACCAAGTGCTGTAGGCCTGGGAAAAGGACCTGGCAGCCCACTTCCAAAACTATCACCCATGGAAAACCCTATCAACAGCAGAGAAGCATTGACAATAGTTCTGGACATGGCACAGTGTTGGGGAGTGTTTCATTCTGTTGTGTATAGGATTCCTATGAGTCGGAACTGAGTAGATGACACCTAACAACAACAACAATTTATCAAATGCCCCTAGATGTCTGCCACCTTGTCATGCTGTGAGGGCTTGCATGTTGCTGTGGTCATGAAAGCTATGCCACGAGTATTTTAGATATCAGAAGGGCCACTCATGGTGAACAGGTTTCAGCTGAGCTTCCAGACTAAGACGAACTAGGGAAAAGGACCTGGAAGCCCACTCCTGAAACAATTAGCCTTAGAAAACCCTATGAGTAGCAGAGAAGCACTATCAAATACAGTGCCAGACTGAGCCCCCTAGGCATTCAAGAAAAAACTGGGAGATGCTTCCTCAAATAGTTATTGTTGTTGTTCTTATGTGCCATGGAGTTGACTCCAGCTCATAGCGACCCTATGTGCAGCAAATCGAAACACTCCCCAATTCTGTGCCAGGCACATGATCTTATTTGTATTTAAGTCCATTGTTGCAGACACTGTGTCAATCCATCTAGTGGAAGGTTTTCCTTTTTTTCACTGACCCACCACTCTCCCAAACATAATGTCTTTCTCCCAGGTTTGGTCCCTCCTGACTACAGGTTGAAAATACATAAGATGCACTTTAGCTATCCTTGCTTCCAAGGAGCACTCTGGTTGCACTTCTTCTAGGACAGATCTGTTGGTTCTTTTGGCAGTCCATGGTATATTCAATAGACGTCTCCAGCACCATAATTCAAAAGTATCAATTTTTCTCCTGTCTCCCTTGTTCAATGTCTGTCCTTCACACCCATGATGCAACTGAAAACACCATGGCGTGAGTCAGGCCCACCTTCATCTTCAATGTGACATCTTTATTTTTCAGTATTTTAAAATGATCTTTTGCCAGAGATTTTCCCAAAGCAATGCATTTTTTGATTTCTTGACTGTTGCTTCCATGGGTGTTGATTGTAGAACCAAGTAAAGTGAAATCATGGACAATCTCAATCTTTTCTCCATTTACTGTGAAGTTGCATGCTGACCCAGTAGTAAGGATTTTTGTTCTTATTTGTGTTGTTTTATTTTGTTGATGTTTAGTCAACAATCAGCCATTGAAAATCCTATGAATAGCCAAGAAGCACCAACTATTATGAATACTGTTGCAATAAACATGGGCATTTAGAAATCTTAAATATGATTTCATTTCCTGTGGATATATACTCAGTAGTAGAATTGTTGGACAATGTTAGCATTATTTTCATTTTCTGAGGAATCCCACAATATTTTCCATATGGTTGTAATAATATATCACCCTAGCACCTGATCCTGTCAGATCTCAGAAGCTAAGCAGGGTCGGGCCTGGTTACTCCTTAGATGGGAGACCCTCTGGGAATACCAGATGCTGTAGGCTTGGGAGAAGGACCTGGCAACCCACTCCCAAAAAACAACCACTCAATGAAAACCTTGTGAATAGCAGAGAGACACTTACAATATTGCCAGGCATGGCACAGTGTCAGGTAATATTTCATCTGTTCTATCTAATGTCACTGTGAGTCACATCTGACTCGACACGTAACAACAACAACTATAGTATATGAATTTCCTCCATTCTATTCCCTCCATCTTTTGTCATTTTGTCTTTTGATAGTAGCTATGCCAACTGGGGTAAAATGAGATTTCATTTTTGTTTTAATTTGCATTTGGCCATTTGTAAATCTTCTTTTGAGAAATATTTATTCTCATCATTTTGTCATTCTTTAATCAGATTTTGTTGCTGTTAAGTTCCTTATATATTCTGGCAGGACCTGGCAGCCTATTCCCAAAATTAAATTCTTGTCAGGTGAATACTTTCTACCACTATGTAGGCTGTCTCTCCACTCTGTTGATTATTTCCTTTGCTGTGCAAAAGCATCTTAGTTTGATATAATCCCACTTTTCTAATTTTTCTTTTATTGTCTGCACTTTTGGACTCTGATCCAAAAGTAGTTGTTTAATTGTTTCCCCTATATTTCCTTGCAATAATTTTGAAGCTGCAGATCTTCTACTTAGGTCCTTGATACATTTGAGTTAATTTTTGTATATGGTGACAGGTAGGGGCCTAATTTCATTTTTCTGCATATGTATATCCAACTTTCCTAGCACACTTTGACACAGAGATTGCCCATTCTTCAGTATGTGTTCTTGGTGCCTTTGTCAAAAATCCATTAGCTGCAAATGTGGTGATTAATTTCCAGATTTTCTACTAGGATCTATTGTTCTATATGTCTGTTTCTGTGCCAGTACCAGTGTGTTTTGATCACTGTAGGCTTTTTGTATCTTTTGAAGTCAAATATTGTGATGTTTCCAGCTTTATTCTTTCTGCTCAGTATTGCTTTGTATATCCTGGGTCTTTTGAGGTTGCATGTGAATTTTGTGATTTTTTTTCTAGGTCTGTGAAGAATATCATTGATATTTTGATGAGTGTTGCATTAAGTCTGTGGATTGCTTTAGGGAATATAGACATTTGAACAGTATTGTTTCAATCAATGAGCATGAGACACTTTCTATTTTTTTCTGTCTTCTATAACTCTTTCATCAACATTTTATAATTTTCATTGTGGAGATCAGTCCATTCCTTGGATAAACTTATTCCTAGGTATTTTTGTGGCTCTCATGAATGGCATTGCTTTTTATTTCACCCACCTCATTATTAGTATATAAAATATTGCTGTTTCATGTATATTGATTTTGCATCCTAAAATTTACTGAATTTATCATTTTGAATGTCTGGGTTTTTGTGGAATCTTTAGGGATTTTTTACATATAAGTTCATGTCATTTGCAAACAACAATGATTTGAGGTCTCCTTTTCCAGCTTGGATTGTCATTTATTTATTTTTTGTGCCCTAGTTTCTCTAACACTTTCAGTATTATGTAGAATATGAATACTGAAAGAAAGCATTTTTATTTTGTTTCAGATCTTAGAGGAAGCACTTTCTGCATTCATTAGCTGTGAGTTTGTGACATATGTTGAGGTTTTTTTCTATACTCATTTTGTTGAAGATTTTTTATGATGAAAAGATGTTGGATTTTATCAAATGCCTTTTCTGTATCTATTTAGATGTTCATATAGGTTTGTCCTTCAATCTGTATTATTTGTTGAATAATTCTGGCCTAGTGGAATGAATTTGGTCTTTTCAATTTGTTAAAATAGTTTAAGAAAATTTATTATTGGTTTATATTTACAACAATGAAATCATCAGGTTCTGGGCTTCTCTTTTTTGGGGTAGAATTTTTATAGTAAACAGTACAATCCCATACCTCATTAATGATAAGTTTGGGTTTTCTGTATCTTCATGGTTCAATTTTGGTGGCTTATATGTGTCTACAAGAGAAGGACCTGGTAGCCCACTCCCAATACAATCCTAAAATGACCAGCCATTGACAATCCTATGAATAGCAGAGAAGCAGTGACATAGTGCTGACATGGCACAGTGTTGGGGAGTGTTTCATTCTGTTGTACACAAGGTCACTATGAGTCGGACCCAACTCAATGGTACCTAAAACAACAAAATATGTGTCTAGAACTTTATCTATTTCTTCTAGGTTTTTCGGCTTGTTGGGGCATAATTGTTCATAACAGTCCCTGATGACCTTTTGCATTTCTGTGGTACCAGTTGTATTGTCTCTTATTTCATCTCTGATTTATTTTCCCTCTGTCTTTTTTTCTTGGTTAACCTGGTTGAAGATTTGTTAGTATTCTTTATGTTTTCAAAAAAAAAGTCAATTCATTATTTCCTTGATCTTCTATATTTTCAAAATTCTCTATTTCATTTATTTTTCCACTATGATCATTATTATTTCTTTCCTTGTACTAATTTTGGTTTTGGTTTGTTCTTGCCTTTCTAGTTCCTGAGTTATAATGTTTGGTTGTTTGTTTGAAATATTTATTTTTCTTTGATTTAAGAGCTTACTGCTATCAACTACCCTCTTGGCATTGCTTTTACTGGTTTCCATGATTTTGGTACATTGTTTCCTGTTTTCATTTCATTGAATTTTTTTACTTCTATTTTGATTTATTCATTGATCTATTCATTAACTCATTGTTTTGGGAGCACATTGTTTAGTTTCCAGGCATTTCGTATAATTTCTAAAATTCTTTTTGCTGATATCAAGTGTTATTCCATGTAGTCAGGGAAGATACATGATATAATTTTAGTTTATTTTAATTTTTGGTGATTTGTTTTATAGTCTAACATAGTGTTTATCCTGGAAAATGTTTCATAGGTTGATAAAAAGAATGTGAATGCTGAAAGTTTTATGTAAAGTGTTCTGGAAATGTCTATTAGGTCCGCTTATTTGGTCTTTAGTATACCTCTAATGCTTTTGAATTTTTTATCTGGATGATTTGTTCATTGATAAAAGGGGATGCTATGAAGTTGTCAACAGTTATTTTATTGGAGTTTCTGTCTTTCTTAAGTTCTAATAATGTTTGTTTTATGCAACTGGGTGCCCCAAGGTTAGGTGCATATGTGCTTATTATATATATACTTATAATGGATATTTCCTTTTAATGAATTGATGCCTTTATCAATACATAGAATTCCTCTGTCTCTTTTTGTAGAATTTGACTTAAAGTCTCTTTTATCTAAGTATAACTACTCTTGTTCATTTTGGTTTGCATGGAATATTTTTTTCCAAACCTTCACTTTTAGGCACATATGTCTTCGCTGGTGAAATAGATTTCTTGTAGGCAGCGAATAAGTGAGTTCTGGTTTTGTATTCTTCTAACCATTTGGATGCTTCGCTGAGAATTTCATTCATTCACATTTAAAGTTATTATTGATGTGTAAGAACTCACTCTTATTGTATTACTCAGGTTCTTCTTTTTGTTTCAAATATTGTTTGTTCTTTCTCTTATTGTTCATCTTTGAGCCTGGAGATTTACTATATTGATGAGATATGGTTCTTTTGTATTTATCTTTTATGTCTACTGTATAAGTGTGTTTTATACTTTGGTGTGACCTCCTGATAATAGTTATCATTCTTTGCTTATATGTGTTGTTGTTGTTGTTGTTAGGTGCCGTCGAGTCGGTATCCGACTCATAGCGACCCTCATAGGGTTTTCAATGGCTGAGTGCTTCGGGATTGCCTTGGGAGTGGATTGCCAGGCCCTTCTCCCATTTTTTGTGGTGCTGGGAATTGAACTTGGGACCTCAGAGACTGCAGCACAGCGCTCTACCCCCTGAGCCAAATCCCAGCCCCTTATATGTGTAGGACTTCCATAAACACTTTTTGTAAAGCTTGTCTGGTATCTATTTCTCCTTCATTTATGAGGGCTAGCTCTGCCAGATACAATGTTCTTGGTTTATAGCTGCTTTCATTCAGAACTTGTAAAATGTCATTTGATTCCCTCTTGGCCTATGGGGTTTATGCAATGAAATCTACTGATGGTCTAATGGAGTTTCCATCAAATATGTCCTGGTATTTTTCTTTTGTAGTTTTTACAATTCTCTCTTTGTCCTATACCTTGGTTACTTTGACTATAATATGTTGTGCTGAAGATCTCTTCTGTCATTTCTTTTGGCATCCTATGGTACTAAAGGAAGAAGTACAAACTGCCTTGAAGGACTTATCAAAATGCAAGGGTCCAGGAATTGATGGAATACAAATAGAGATATTTTAACAAACAGATGCAGCACAGAAGTTGCTAGCTTGTTTATCCCAAGAGATTTGGAATAAAAACTACCTGGCCAACTGACTGGAGGAGATCCATATTTGTGCCTATTCCCCAGAAAGGAGATCCAAACAAATGTGGAAATTATTGAACAATATTATTAATATCACACTTAAGAAACTTTTGCTAAAAATCATTCAAAAGTGACTGCAGCAATATATAGACAATTTACTGCTGGAAAATCAAGTTGGATTCAGAAGGGGATGTGGAACCAAGGACATCATTACTGATGTCAGATGGATATTACCTGAAAGCAAAGAATACCAGAAAGATGTCTATCTATGTTTTATTGACTGTGTAAAGGCACTGGACTGTATGGGTCACAATAAGTTTTGGATAACACTGTGAAGAATGGGAATACAAGAGCACTTAATTTACTCATAAGGAGTCTGTACATGGACCAGGACCCAGTCATCGAACAGAACAAGGAAACACTGAGAAAGGTGTGCGGCGGTGCTATATCCTTTCACTGTATTTCTTCGATCTCTATGCTGAGCAAATAATCCAAGAAGCTGGACCTTATTATGAAGAAGAATGTGGCATCAGGATTGGAGGAAGACTCATTAATAACCTGTGTTATGCAGTTAACACAACTCCACTTGGTAAAAGTGAAGAGGATTTGAAACGTTACTGATGAAGATCAAAGAACACAGCCTTCAGTATGGATTGCACCTCAACATCAACAAAACAAATACCCTTAGAACTGGGTCAGTAAGCAACTTCATGATTAATGGAGGAAAGACTGAGATTGTCTATGAATTTGCTTTACATGGTTATAGGATCAACACCCACAGAAGCGGCAGTCAAAAAATCAAAAGATGCGTTGCACTGGGAAAAGCTGTGGCAAAAGATCTCTTTAAGTGTCGAAAAGTAAAGATGTCACATTGATGATGAAGGTATGCCTGACTCATGCCATGGTATTTTCAGTTGCATCATATAGTTGTGAAAGCTCGACATTGAATAAAGGAGACAGGACAAGAGTCGATGGTTTTAAATTATGGTACTGGAGATGATTATTGAATATACCATGGACTGCCAAAAGAACCAACAGATCTGTCCTAGAAGGAGTGCAACCAGAGTGCTCCTTGGAAGCAAGGATGGCTAGACTGCGTCTTATGTATTTTGGACATGTAGTCTGGAGAGATCAATCCCTGGAGAAAGACATCATGTTTGGGAGAGTGGCAAGTCAACAAAAAAAGGAAGACCCTCAACTAGATGAATTGACACAGTGTCAGTGACAATGTGCTTAAACATTAAAAAAAAAAAAAAAAAAAAAAAAAAAAGATCATGTGCACAGAGTCAGGGTGTGTTTCTTTCTGTTGTCCATAGGGGCACTTTGAGTCCAACTCAGCTCGACAACACTTAGCAACAACAACATGAACCTGCTATACTTAGAAGTCCATATTTTTCTCAAGATTTGGGAGTGTTTCAGCTATTATCTCATTTACCATGTCCCTCAGGCTTTCCATGTCACAGCTGCATAACCATCCTGCCTTGCAGGCATCCAAGCCTGCCCTCAGTTTTGCGGTGGAGAAGCCCTCCCACCAGAGCCAGGGCTGTGCAGCCTGTACAGTCTGCGCAGCATCTGTGGCCTCTGGGCCTCACGGCACTCCCATCTGTTCCTTGCTGAGGTCCACCATTCTCCCTCAGCCACACGCCTCAGACTGACACAAGTTACTCTTATTTTGCTGCTTCTTTGTGGAAGACATGAGCCCTGGGAACCTCTGTTCTGTCATCAATGAATCTCTCTATATTTTTTTTTTCTGGTCATTTTATTCAACCATGAATAAAACCATGTGAAATCACAGACCCAGAAAATAACAAGGCCAAAGTAAGAGAGTGAAAATTGAAGACCATATTGCGAATTGTATAGAATAAGAACCACCTCCCCCAAGAACATGGAAAAAATACAAAACATAGAGAGGAATTTGGGTGTTCAAGGGACTATTCCATACATGAAAGGGAACTAAGTAATACATTTCTACTAGCCTTGCTGGAGATTCATAAAATATGTCTGTTCTTGGGATTAGAAGAAGGCAAGAAAACAATCAGACAGCACATAAAATCCTCAGAATTACACACTGGAGTAGTTTAAACTTATAGTGCTCTCCAGATGCTAGAATGACCTAGAAAAAGTGAGTTTACATTGGGACATAGTTTGGTAATATGAAAAAGCAAAAACAAAACTTTCCTGAGGAGACACCTCCACATTCAGTCCCTCGCTTCACTCTCTCTCTCTCTCTCTCTCTCTCTCTCTCTCAGTCTCTTACACACAAACACACAACACACATACATACAGATACACACACACACACACACAGAGAAAACCTCCACTGAAAGCAAGCTAACAAACAGCAACAACAAAGTAATCACAAAGGGAAAATGCCATGGTAGCTTCTCAGTGTGAAGCTGGGCATGGTCGCTCATGCTGTAATCCCAGAGACTCAGGAGGCGGAGGCAGGAGAATCCCAAGTTTGAGGCCAGAGGCAACCTGTGTAATTTAGTGAGACCTTGTCTCGAAATAAATAGCAATGGGGCTGGGTATGCAGCTCAGTGGAAGAGCACTTGTAAAGTATGCAAGAGGTCATGGGTTCAGCCCCTCGACCTGTTGCAAAAAATAAAAATAAAATAAAATAAAATAAAATAGATTTCTCATGAATGAAACCTGGCAAAAACTACGGGAAGGCCATCATTCAAAGAATATCAGGTCAGGTCATGGATTAATCTAAAAAGAGAACACAATGCAAAATTTGCCAAAAAATAAAATTGCCTTAAATATGAACTGGCATATAGACCAAGTATCAAAGCATATGTATTTAAATTTATATTTAGCTGGGTGCCACACTGCACACCTGTGATCCCAGTGACTTAGGAGACAGAGGCAGGAGGATGGGGAATACTGCAAATGAAGTTATATTTAAGTTTGCAAATACAAGATGCAAGACATAAAATAAGAATACCTGAAATAAGCCCAATTGAAATATTGGACAGAAAAAAAAATAAATCAAATTGTTTAAAAATAATATTCAATAGTTACCTGAGAATCTTATGGAAATAATAAATAATTACTTTTAAATCAAGAAGTTTAAGTGAAACTGTATAATATTAAATACAAAGAAAAATCTCAAAAGTACCCTATTTACCTAAAACGTACAACATTAATGCAATAGAAATAAAATATGAATAGAGGGAAAAAACAGATGTTTTCTAATAATGGAAAACTATAGTAATAAATATCTTATGAAAATACATAGGCATAAAAATCATAAAATACATTATCATAATTCATCATACTATAGACATTGGAAAATTTCAATAACCATTCTAGCTGAAAGAAATAAATATCAAGCAGGGAGTAGAAAAAATCATTTAACCTGAAAAATGGTTGATATAGAATAATTTACAGCAAATACAAAATTCAGTAACCAAAGATGAAGGGAATATATCCTATAATAAATCCTCTTTTGTAACAATTAACAATATTCTGAAACTTATAGTTTTGTTGTTATTAGGTGCCACTGAGTTGGCTCCAACTCATAGTGATCCTATGTATAACAGAGTGAAACACTGCCTGACACTGTATCATGCACATGATCTTTTTATGTTTGAAACTATTGTTGCAGCCACTATGTTTCTTCACATTTTGAGTCATTCCACATCAGCAAATGGAGGTCCCAGGCTCTTTATTCCTTTCCCATCATTAAGGTTGACTCTACATGGAGGAAGTAACCTTTTCTCAGTCCTTTCTTGAATGCCTTCCAGCCTGGGGTGTGGGCTGATTTTCTTGCACTAAGTTTGACAATGCTACTCTGCTATTCATAGGTTTTCAATGACTAATTATTTTGGGAATTGGCTGCTGTTTCCTCCTCCCTAGTCTGTCTTAGTCTGAGAGCTCAGCTAAAACCTTTCCACCATAGGTGGCCCTGCTGGTATCTGTAATACCACCAGTGGCATAGCTTTCAGCATCACAGCAACACACAAACCCCCACAGCACAAAAAGCTGACAGACATATGGGAGAATCTTAGCTAACATATTAGAAATATGCCAACATTCTTTCAAGTTTGCAGAAAAACTTTAAAGAAAAATTCAAAGGGATTATATAATAAAAAAATCTAATAAGCAGTACCAGCAAGCTTTTTGATTATAAATGTAATCTATATATGATCAATAATTATTTAAAAATAAAACATCAAGGACATCTGCTTTGACCGAAGAGGGAGTAAGTAGGTCCAGATTTACCCTTTTCTTATTAGCTAGATAAAATGATGAAGGGATTTTCTGACTCTGGTCATTAGCTAATGAAAGACATTGCTCCCAGACAGAGGAGAAGCTAAATGAGACCACCATTGCCCATGTCACTGCCTGGAAAGGGCGCCAGGTTGCACAGCTGGACAAGGGACACCAGCTGGAGCACAGAGTCTTCCTGGAGTGAAGAGACGGAACTGGAAGTCTGAAGAGGCTCATATGGGTATGGTTTGCAGAAAGAGTGCGGACTGAGAGCTTTGGAAATTGGCCAGACTCTTTTTTAACTATGGAACTAATCAGCCATGGGGAATGCTTCACAGAACAATAGACGAAGCCAGGGAATGAAGCATCTTGAAGCAGGGGTCCCAGAGTCTAGGGCCATGTACTGGGACAGGTACCATGGCCTGTTAGGAACCTAGCAGTATAGCAGGAGGTGAGCTGCAGACCTGCCAGTCAAGCTGCATCTGTATTTACAGCTGCTCCCCGCACTTGCCTTACTGCCTAAGCTGTCTCCTGCCACATCAGCAGTCTGTAGAAAAACTGTCTTCCATGAAACTGATTCCTTGTGTCAAAAAGTTTGGGGACCCCAGCCCTACGTGGTTAGGGTGAACAATATTGAGATCAAGAAGGACCAGAAATAGTTGGCATTCCAATCAGCCCAGATGAAAATCATTGTAATTCAAAGAACCCTGAGTGGAGTATTCAGGATGGGATTGCTTCAGTGGTGAGAAAAAGACTAGATCTGGACTAAAAGCTGCTCTGCTTCTACTTAAGCTAAGAAAGCCTACATTTATAGACAAGACAAAGGCATAAGAATAGATTTACCCTGCAGTCTGAGGAATATAAATTGGTAAAGCCAAAAACTTGTACAAGAATGTCTAGAATTTCTCGTAAGAGTCCAAAACTGGTAACACTCATAAGCATCATAAGATGTAACTCATATACCACAACAGTTGAATGTATGTATGAATTATAATGCATTCATAAAAGGAGAAGGAATTAATTGCCAAAGTTCTTGTAAGAAAAAGAAGACATTGTTGTTGTTGTTAGGTGCTGTCAAGTGGTGTCCGACTCATAGCGACCCTCATAAGTTTTTCAATGGCCAATTGTTTTGGGATTGCCTTGGGAGTGGATTGCCACATCCTTCTCCCATTTTTGTGATGCTGGAAATTGAACCGGGGGCCTCAGAGACTGCAGAGACTGCAGAGTAGCCCTCTACTAACTGAGCTAAATCCCAGCCCCCAGATATAATACTGATTGAATAAAAGCCAGGTAAAAGAGAATAAATACCATCTTTTACATTTATGTAATTTTCAAAAGTTACCCATGATTGTTGAATGTTAGAGTACTGGAATATTAGCCAGCTCATTGTCACTGTGGTAGAGAAACCAAGTGAGGCAAACTTGAGGGAGGAATGATTTATGGTAGCTCACAGTGAGAAGATCACAGTCCACAGAGGTGGGTAGGCATAGCCACAGGGCAGGCATGGTGGGGCCCATGGCAGAGAACCTCATATCCTGGCAGTCAAGAAGCAGTGAGAGTGACTGGAACCACAAGTCTGGGGCAAAACCTCCAAAGGCTCCCTTGTGACCTCCTTCCACAAAGTCCTGCCTTGCAATATTCCATAACCTCCCAGGTGGTGTCAGCAGCAGGGAACACGTGATCTCTGGGGATATTTAATATTCAAACCATGACACCTGGGTGAAATTATGTGCAAAGGAAGACCATAAGAGGGTACAGGGTAATAATGCTGCCCTAATTCTTTCTTGAACAGGGTAGAAATCCATTGAGCTGCAAACAAGATAAGCATTTATCTGTATATTTGGTGTACTTCAGGAGGCATGCTTCCTTAAGCTGTGAGAGGGGAAACAAGAACCAAAATAAAAAAGAAGAGAAATAGAAAGCACAAAGCAACATGATGGAAGGAATAGCCCCTGATGGGCAAGGCCTGGGCTCAATGCCCAGCACCAAGATAAATAAATAAATAAATAAATAAATAAATAAATAAATAAAATCAACAAAACTTCAAAATAAAAATAAAATGAACGAAATAATCAACAAAACTTCAAGTGATCTGTGGAAAGTTTCAGTCAGTTAATTCCATAACATGTTTTTCTTTTGTGGAAGTAAATAGAAAAAGCCATGCATGGGAGTGAATGCCTGTGTGCCTCTAATCCTAGTACTCTGGGGGCTGAGGCAGAGGATTTCAAGTTCAAAGCCAGCCTGGGGTACATAGGGACTGTCTGTTTCTAAAAGGAAAAGAAAGAGGAAGAGGAAGAGGAGGAGTAGGAGGAGGAGGGGATGAAGGAGGAGGAGCTGGAGGAGAACAAGAAGAAAAAGAAAAAAAGAAATAAACAAAAAAAGTCCACCTGCCAGGGGATATAGCATCTAATCAGAATTCAAGATTTACATTTACAGAAGATTCTGTATTAAGCTAATACTCAAAATTAACAGGAAGAATCTACAGTATCATGGTAAACCTTCTATTATATAATTATTAGGCTAGACTTTAGAAATAAGTTATATATACTATTGTATAAAGTAAGATTTTATAAACATATAACTCCATATTTACATGAAAATATTTGCTTTCAAAAGATTAAACATTAACTGAACATAACATCTTACTTTCATATGAGCCTTAAGTTCTAGATTTTTATCTGGTGGTTAGGCACAGTATCTGAATTCCTGACACTTCCATGCTCTCTGATCCAGAGCAAGGCAAAACCTCCCTTTGCCTCCATAGTCCCACCTCTGAAGTGGGGATTAAAATATGGGGAGTATTATAGAAATCAAATGACTTAATGCATGTGCAGTGCTTGGCATAGTGGCCTGATGTCTTCAACAATTATCCTTTGCTATTATAATTATGCTGGGCTTTTCATTATCTTCTCTCCTTTTGGGTATTGTCTATTCCCATCATTTAAGGACAAGGCCTTCTTCAGAAAATCCAAATGAGAATTATTCTCCTATTTCCCTCTTAAATGAAATATTTCCAGAGGGCATGAAAATAAACAAACATGTACCTGCTTTTTGTGGGTAGAGTTGGTCACATTCTAAACTTTGGATTTAGGTTTCCTTTTTATAAGATTTTCTTCTCCACCTTTCCCCTTCTAGAGATAACCACTTCCTAAAGTTTCTTATTCTTATGAAATTTTTCAAATTGTGCTACATATATCTATGCTCTAAAAACAAATATTATATTGCATGCATTCTAATCTTATATAAATGATGTACATATCTACCACATCTTGTTCACCAATTCCAGTTAGCTACAATGTATCATAATATGGACTCTATGCTATTCTACCAAATATGAAAATGAATAAAATCTCTGTAGGTTCTCCAATAACAAAAGTTTATACTGCTCTGTAGCAAGATGATGCAGGAGAACTATTTTCTTTGCCACAAAAGGTGTACTGCTATTGATTCTCCCTGCTGATTGGTACCAAACAGGAAATATTTATAAAATAAAAATTTAAACCATCCATATAGGATGATGAACTATATGTTAAAGTCATAGTATATATAATTATGCTACCATCTTATTAGGTTTATGGTAACCATTCTTATCTGGTCTTCACAGAAGCCAAACAGATGTATTGAGTAGAGATAAGGGAAGACCTTTCATCTTATACTTTTCAAATTTTCCATGGTTGTATAAATCTGCAGTTTCTCCAGCTATGTAGTATTGCTTCTGATTCACTGTAGTGTTGGGGCTATAGTTAGACAGGAATCTATTTTACTCTTTCTGTTTATAACAGCTAGCATTCTGCGGAACATGAGCTAGAACAAATTAGCTGTGAAGAATATCTGTCTCAGGCCAGGGGCAGTGGCACATGCCTGTAATCACAGTGACTAAGGAGGTGGGAGCAGAAGGACCGCAAATTTGAAGGCAGAGACAGCCTTCGTAACTTAGGGAGACCCTGTCTCAAAATAAAATGTAAACTCGTGGGTGGAGGTGTGGCTCAGGGGTATAGCACCTTCAAAGCATGTGTGAGGCTCTGAATTCAGACCCCAGTACAATACATAGAAAAGAATATCTGTCTCAGTTCCACATTTGAGGAATGGAGACAACTATGGGTAAATGAACTGACCTAGGAGACCCATTATGAGATTCAAGCCAAAACTCAGGAAAACAATAATTATCAACCTGCAGCTATTAACTTACAATCTAACAAAAAGATAACAATGGAATCTTACATCTGATATAAATTCCAGCTCCAACTCCATAATTAATAATCTTTGGAAACTTAGAAGCATTTCCCCCTATTCAGCAAACAATTGAAAAGTGGCCTTAAGTCCCTGTGGAGAAAGATTAGAGAAATAATTGCAGCATAAATTTGAGGTGGTGTTCCTGGGATCTTACTAAAGATGATCTAAATTCTCCTTCAATCCATGATTTGCATTCTCTATTAATGATGCAACTCAATGCTCAATAAATATATTTTAAATGAAAAAAATGATGCAACTCTATTTATATCTGGAAATTAGACAAGGGAACAATGTTTTCTATTGTGACTGTGGAGGTCTTTTTTTCTCATCATCTCTTAAATTCTTATTATTGTACAACTTGATCAAGACCCAGTGAATTACCTTGCATTTGGAAGGTTTTTGATTATTAATGTCCTCTGGGACCTTCCAGGGAAAATAACCAGTCCTTCTCAGATAGGTGCATATACATACGTATTTAACTTCCAAGACGCTCATCTACTTTAGCTTTCTTACTCTTTACGCCATTAGGTCAAGGGGACATTCTGGCATTATAACTGAGTTTACAATAACCTATTTACTGTCTGTACCCTCAAAGAGCCACCCCACCAAATGACCAGAACCAGCTTCACATGTTTTTGCCAAAACATCAAATTCTGGCATGAGTGTTCCATGTTAATTTGTTTTTTCACTTTCTACCTGAACTAATATTTTGTCACTCTTGTAATTGAATACCCTTCAGAACCATTCCCGCATACAGTCTTCCATTTCTTGTTGATATATGTTAACCAAGTCCTACTATTCTTTCTGATATAGGCTCTTTGGGGAACTTTAGCTTCCATACTCAAGGCCTGCTGAATCTTGACCCTGCATTGATCTGAAAGGGACAAGAGAAAACTGTCTTACAAGGTACCTGTTTCAGATGACGTCAAGCTCCAGTAAGGGGAAGCCATTCTTCTCTGGCAAGTTCAGAGAGATTATTTCTGCTGGCCAAAAAGGATCATGGAAAGAGTTTAGGTTGCAGATTTTCAAGGCCTTTCACCAAAATATATGCATCCCAGGACTCATTTATTCCTAATAACAGCCTTGACTTCAGTTGTTGTTAGGTGCTGTCAGGTTGGATCTGACTCATAATGATCCTAAGTACAGCAGAACAAAACACTACCAAACACTGTGCCACACACACCATCCTTTTGTTTGAGCCCATTGTTACAGTCACTGTTCCTTATTTTGAATGATGCCACAGAAGCAAAAGGAGATCCCAGAGGCTTTCCTCCTTTCCCATCATTCAGGTAGACTCTACTTTGAAGTAAGTTGTGGGTAGATGCCATTGAGTCAGGTCCAACACATAGCGACCCTACACAACAGAAAGAAACACTCCCCAACACTGTGCCATGCCTGGTACTATGTCAGTGCTTCTTTGCTATTCATAGGATTTTTGAAGGCTAATTGTTGCCTTGTTTCAGAAGTAGGCAGCAAGGTCCTTCTCCTGTTTTTTGCAGTGCTGGGAAATGAACCCAGGACCTCAGAGAGCAAAAAGCAGCACTAGACCAACTGAGCTAAGGACATGGCAGCCCACTTCCAAAGCCATCCTAAAACAATCAGCCATTGAAAACCGTATAAGTGTTGCTAAGAGTTGGACCAGACATGACAGCTCCTAACAACAATGACTACTTTGAGGAGGCAGCTCTTCTCCAGGTTCTTGAATGCCTTCCAACTTGGGGGGCTCCTTTTCTGGCACTATATTTGACATTGCTTCTCTGCTATTCATAAGATTTCCAATGGCCTTATTTCCAGAGTGTACTGCTAGGTCCTTTTTCCCTAATCTGTCTGAGTCTGGAAGTGAGGCTGAAACCTGTCCACCATGGGTGGCCCTGCTGGTATCTGAAATAGTGGTGGCATAGCTTTCAGCATCACAGCAACACGCAAGCCCCCACAGCATGATAAGCTGACAATGTGGGGGTGGATGTCTTTAGACAGGTTCCAAGGAGATACTGCACCTCAGCTCAGTCCTTACAAAATGGGCTGGTAAATGAAACTTCTCTCCTGCTCCCTCGGTTTCTCTGTGTTCTCTTGGCTGAAGTTCACTTTAAGAATAGATAGTATTCCCAATGTTCTCATAAAGTATGAATGAAGAGGACCCCCATCTTGCCCTTTCTAATTAATGTTATTTCCCGTTGATGACCAACCACTTACAAAGAAATTTGTGAAGCAGAAGGAAAGGGAACATAAGCTCTTCTTCCTTTGCTACTCATCAATAAGCCAGAAGCAGAACATTATCGACAGGATTGCCCTATATCAAGAAGTAAAGTAAAATAAAATCAAACAAATCAAAACAGTAGAGCTACTTTTAGAGTTACATCATCCCACAACTTCAGGAGCTTCTTCATCACTGAGGAAGTGAAATGCTTCATGTTGTTAGAATGTGGCATTTCTGTAGAGTCCCGAGGTGAGATAAAACCATACTTGAAAGTCTTGGTGTTCAGAGGATTTTTTTCAAAAAAGGAACAATCAAGGGGCATTATTAATTAAACAGGAATGTATACCTAATTTTCAAGGATCAATTCAAAATGTTTGTTTGGGGTAACTAAATAGAGGAATTGGTTGTTCTTCTGGTAAGAGTGTGCTTGAATATTTCCACATTATTTTTCAAAATGGTTATATCATTTTATATTTCCACTAGTAACACAGAGTTTCATTTGCTCTACATATTCATAAAAAGATTGTCAGACTTTTTAATTATATTCCTAATGAATGCGCATTGTTTTTGTTGTTAGGTGCCATAGTGTTCCAACTCATAGGAACCCTATGTACAACAAAATAAAAAAAAAAATTCCTTGACTCTGCTAGTCACATAATCTTTTTTATGTTTAAGCACATTGTTGCAGCCAATGTGTCAATCCATCTAGTTGGGGGTCTTCATTTCTTTTTCTTAACCAGCCACTCTTGCAAACATGATGTCCTTCTCTAGGGACTGGTCCCTCCTGTCAACATGTCTAAAATATGGACAATGCAGTCTAACCATCCTTACTTCCAAGGAGCACTCTGGTTGCCCTTCTTCTAGGACATATCTATTGGTTCTTTTGACAGTCTATACTATATTCAATATTCATCTCCAACACCATAATTCAAAAACATCAATTATTATCTGTCTCCCTTGTTAGCTGTCTAGCTTTCACAACTATATGATACAACTGAAAATATCATGAGTCAGACTCACTTTTATCTTCAATGTGGTATCTTTGCTTGTCAACACATTAAAGAAGTCTTATGCAATATCTTTTCCTAATGCAATACCTCTAATGATTTCTTGACTGCTACTTCCATGGCTAGGGACTGGGTTTTAGGTCAGTTGGTCGAGTGCTTCACTGAAGTCTCTGAGGTCCCCAGTTCAATTCTCAGCACTGCAAAAATGGGAGAAGGACCTGGCAGTCCACTCTCAAGGCAATCCTGAAATAGTCAACCATTGAAAACCCTATGAGGGTCTGACTGTGAGTTGGATACTGACTTGACGACACCTAACAACAACAACAACAACTTCCATGGCTGTTGATTATACAACCAAATAAAACAAAATCTTGGACAATCTCAATCTTTTCTCCATTTATTATGAAATTACTCACTGACTCAGTTGTAAAACTTTTTGTTTTGTTGATTTCAAGGTGCAATCCATACTGAACACTGTGTTTTTTAATTTTCATCAGTAACAGTTTCAAATCCTCTTCACTTTCAGCAAGCAGAGTTGTGTCAACTGCATAAGGCAGATTGTAAATAAGTCTTCCTCTAGTCCTGATGCTGCGTTCTTCATCGTAAAGTCCACCTTCTTGGATTATTTGCTTTGCGTAGAGATTAAAGAGGTATGGAGAAAGGACATAGCCCTGTTGCACTCTTTTCCTGACTTTAAATCAAGCAATGTTTCCTTGTTCTGTTCAAATCACTATCTCCTGATCCATGCACAGATTCACTATGAGTACAGTTAAGTGTTCTCGTATTCCCATTCTTCACAATGTTATCCATAAGTTGTTGTGATCCATACAGTTAAATGCCTTTGCATAGTCAATAAAACATAAATAGTCACCTTACTGGTATTCTCAACTTTCAGTCAATGTATGTCTGACATAAGCAATGATGTCCCTGGTTCCACACCTTCTTCTGAATCTGGCTCAATTATCTGACAGTTCCCTGTTAATATACTCTTGAAGTTATTTTTGAATGATCTTTAGAAAACATTACTCGCTTATGATATTAATGATATCATGCAACAATTTTTGTGTTCAGTTGGATCTCATTTCTTGGGAATAGGAACAAATATGGATCTCTTCCAGTTAGTTGGACAGGTAACTGCCTTCCAAATCTCTTGGCATAAACAAGTGAGCAATTCCAGTGTTGCATCTGATTGTTGAAACATCTCAACTGGTATTCCATCAATTTCTGGAGCCTTCTGTTTCTCCAATTCCTTCAAGGTAGCTTCCACTTATTCTTTCAGTACCATTGGTTCCTGATCATATATACTCTCTTGAAATGGTTGATCATCCACCAGTTCTTTTTGGCATAATGGCTCTGTTTTCCTTTCATCTTCTTTTGATGTTTTCTGAATTGTTTAGTATTTTCCCTATGGAATTCTTCATTAGTGCAACTCAAGACTTGGATTTTTCTTCAATTCCTTAAGTGTAAGAAAAACAAAGCATGTTCTTTCCTCTTGATTTTCTATCTCCAGATCTTTGTTTATGTAATTATAATATTTGATTTTGTCTTTTCAAGCTGGCCTTGGAAATCTTCTGTTTTGTTCTTTAATTTCATCATTTCCTTTTGCTTTAGCTGCTTGATGTTCAAGGACACATTTTAAAGTCTCTTTTGACATGTAACTTGGTGGGTTTTTTTCTGTCTTTAAATAATCTTTTGCTTTCCTCATGAATGATGTCTTTGATGTCATGCTACAACTTGTCTGGTCTTCCATCATTAGTGTTTAATGCATCAAATATGTTCTTAACAGGGTCTCTGAACTCAGGTGGGATATAATCAAGGTTGTACCTTGGCTGTCATACACTTGTTCTAATAATTTTCTTCAATTTTAGTTTGAACCTGTATATGAGCAGTTGATGACCTGATCCACAATCAGCACCTGGTCTTGCTCTGAGTTCTGATAATGAGCTTTTCCATCATCTCTTTCCACAACTGTAGTCAGTTTGGTTCCTGTGGGTTCCACTTTGTGAATTCTTTGTGTATAATCACCATTTATGTTAGTGAAAATACATATTTGCAATGAAAAAGTTGTTGGTCTATAAAATTCTATCATAAAATCTTCAGCAGCATTTCTGTCAATAAGGCCATATTTTCCAACTACTGAGCCTTCTTTGGTTCCAACTTTTGCATTTCAATCACCAGTAATCAGTGCATCCTGATTGCATGTTTGATCAATTTCAGACTGCTGAAGCTAGGAAAATCTTCCCTTTTTTCATTTGTGGCCTTAATGGTGGATTCACAATTTTGAATAATATTCCTATTATTAGTCCTTCCTTGTAGGCACATGGATCTTATTCTATCACTGATAGCAGTACCCTTCAGGACAGACCTTGAGATATATTTTTTGATGAAGAATATAATGCCACTTCTCTTTAATTTGTCATTCCTGGCACAGTAGACCGTATGGTTATCTGATACAAAATGGCCCATACTGGTCCATTTTTAGCTCACTGATGCCAGGATGTTGTTTATGTGCTCCATTTTACTTTTGATGATTTCTAATTTTCCTAGAATCATACTACATACATTCCACATTCCTGTTATTAATGGATGTTTATAGCTGTTCCATTGAAATCCCTGTGGACATACACAGGTTTGCTGTGAATCGGACTCTACTGCTCCTAACAACAACAACAACAACAACAACAGTTGTTTCTTCTCATTTTGAATCATGCCACATGAACAGATGGAGGTCCCTGGGGCTTTACTTCATTTCCATCATTACAGTAGACTCTATTTTGAGGAGACAAATATTCCCCAGTCATTTTTTGATTGTTTTCCAATCTGGGGGACTCATTTCCCAGCCTTATATCAGACAGATTTTTCCCTGCTATTCATAGTGTTTTCAATGACTAATTGTTTTAGGAGTGGGTTGCTGGGTGCTTCTCTCTAGTCTGTCTTAGTCTGGAAGCTCAGCTGGAGCCTGTCCACCTAGGTGATCCTGCTGGTATGTGTAATATTGGTGGCACAGACTTCAGTGTCACAGCAACACAAAAGCCTCCACTGCACTGCACACTGACAGACAAGTGGGAGGAATATGTACTAGGAGATCAATATTAATTCATTAAAGCTGATGGGCAATTGAAAAATGCATCTATTGGTCACAATTGTATCTTATTTTCTAATATGTCCCTCAAAATTTTTGCCTGAGCCTATGGTTTCTTGCCTGTACCAATGTGGCATCTGATCCCGTCAGATCTCAGAAGCTAAGCAGGGACAGGCCTGGTTAGTACTTGGTTGAGAGACCACCTGGGAACACCAGGTGCTATAGGCTTAGGAGAAGGAGCTGGCAGTCCACTCCCCCAAAGCAATCAGCCTTTGAAAACTCCATGAACATCAGGGAAGCACAGACAATAGTGTTTCATCTGTTGTATGTAGGGCTACTATGATTCAGACACCTACTTGACAGCACCTAACAACAACAACAAAAGCAATGATTTCGTATTATTTCATTATAAGTTTTATTTATTTTGGATGTAAATTCTTTGTCAGATGTTATGGCAAATACTTTTTTCTAGTCTGTGCCTGACCTTTTCATTTTCTTAATGTTATCTTTGAGACAATGTTGTCCTATTTTCCACTTTTGCTTTAGAGACAGGACATTCTGTGTTATTACTAAGAATTCTTTGCCAAATCCAAGCTTTTCATTGGTTTTTAATCTCACATCAGGAAAAGAGCATGAGTGATAAAGATTCTCAGTGATCCCAATTTTATGTTGGTGGGAACTTTGCTGCCATTTTGGATGTGAACTGTCTTGTCATTAGAGTCATTGATGTTTCAGTATTTATAACAAAGCATCATTATATTGGGTTTTACAAACATAATAATAAATTCTATAAATCTTTTACTCTTATATCATGATGAAGGCAAATATTTTAAACTTGGATAATTTCTGTTTTCAGTAAAACTAAAATTACCTGAGTATTTTGATTCTGCTATAACTTAACTGATTATTTCAGCTAGCAGTTTTCATTTTTAGTTTCATGCACATAATCCTGAAATTCTTCCCTGCAGGGACTCAAACCATTGGAATTTTATGCTGGACATTATAAGGTTCTGATCAAAAACCCACTGTTTCTTGTACTATTACATATTACCATAAAAATGCCTCTTACTTCTCCATCTAGCCTGTAAGCATGTGACAGGGACTATGTTTTTTTTTTCCTTTAAATCCTGTCATCTATTTTAATGTATATCATATACTAAGAATCATATGCTTTGGGATGACTTTTGTAATGCACATTCATGCCATGTGGTAACTGTGGTGTTGGAGTGATGTGTTGTTCTTTCAATGTCTTCAAATATAGGAAAATTAGAAGGACATCAAATAAATTTTTCCATTCTGTCTCATACTTAGTCTGCCAAAAACATTTAATCTTCCCTATACACAACTACACATACAGGTGAGATATATATCACAAATAAGATATTAGTGATTTTAAAATGGTATTAATATATAATTACACTCAAATTAAAAATAATATTCATCCAATATAAATATTATATATTCATTTAGTTTTTACCTAGAAGAAACTGTACATAAGTTATTCTTTGGTAAGCTTGTGTTATGGAAGTGTCACTCTGTAACGTCAAGTTGTTTAAAAAACTCCTATTTCACCATTGTTGTTGTTAGGTGCCATTGAGTTGTGTCCAACTCATAGTGACTCTCATAGGGTTTTCAATGGCTGATTGTTTCAGTATTGCCTCAGGAGTGGATTTCCACATCCTTCTCCCATTATTTCACCATTAGTAGTCACTGCTTTTGAAATATCCTTTTTGGTAATGACCAGCGTTGTGCATCTGTAATTATCTCTCACTTTCCCTCTCTCTCCTTATATATACCAGAATTAAGGAAACACCTACCTAAAACCTATATGAAGAAGGTACATTTGGGGTATGCACCTCCCCACATGTTTGCCACCCGGATGTTTGGACAGGTGGTGGCACCGCCCACACAGATATTAAACACAATTCACTCGGGACCCTCGGGTGAGGGGCATGGATTCCTGCGGCCTTCGGGACCCTGGAGGAAATGGGAGAAAGGAAAAGCCTCAGGCGCTTTGCCTTCCAGGGGCAAACACCCGTGTTGGTGGTCTTGGTGGTCACGAGGGGACAGTTCTTGCTTCATCCGTGATCAGATGGAGAGCGGGTTCTTTCCTTGTTGATGATCTCGGGAGAGCGTTCTTTCCCCACCACAGGTCAGGGTGAGAGAGCAGGAAAGCTGTTTCCTCTTCGGTGGTCCAGATGAGAACGGGCCTTTCCTTGTTGGTGGTTGAAGATCCTGGCCAAAAGGGATCGAGGTATTTCTGTGCTTATGGTCCTGGAGAGAAAAGGCAAAAAGGTCTTGCTCAGCTGATGGTCTAGGCAAAAAGGATTGAGCTGCCGCACGGCAGCTCCTTATATAGCTCGCCCACAGAATGGCCTGTGCCAATCAGCTTTAAGTCCAATTGTCTAATCAGGTTCAGGGGATTTGTGAGGGGTTTTGTACAAACGTGCAACCAAGTTACTTTCATTTTCCCTAGATTTCTAATTTACAAACCAAATATTCAAAAGCCATTTTCCCAGTTTTGGGATTTTTGCCAATTTCCTCCCAATATTCCCTACAGTACTTCATTAGAATATAGGTTAAAAATATTTAGACAAACCATACTCCATCCTGGGATGAGTAATTCCTACAAATAGAACACAAACAGTTAATTGCACAAGAGATATGGTCAATTGCGTACTGGACAGTGCATGTTTTCTAAATAATTCTTGTATTCAAGAGGCCAGAGAACTGAACAATGTGACTAGGAGAATATTTACAATTCATCAAACATGATAAAAGTGTCTACAAATATTCAGAATCAACGGTTATGTTGTTCTCATCAATCATAGTCCAGGTATTGAATTCTTCAAATTAATCATAAAATAGTTCCTACACAATGAGTGCTACAAGACAAAAGACTCTTATCTTCACTGATGCCCATGTTTTTACAGATACTCCATCTTTTTCATGAGTACTCCAAATGCATGGACAGAGTTCATCATGGAGCAAATGAAATTCCCCCAAAATAAAGGAGACTTGATGCTGAATACATACAACTTAGGGGATAATATTAAGAACAATCTGGAACCTAATTATTGCTCTCCAGAAGCTAGCTGCCTCCTGTTCAAGATGTTTTCCCACTAAGTTGAGCCTCCATTACCTTTTCTTCAACCTGACAATAATACCATGAATTGAGCTGAGCAAGTGCAAAAGTACAAATATTCTCATCATCTTGATTTTCTTGTTTCCCCACACGAACTATTGTGTTATTGTTCTTGTCATAAGATGGAAAAGTAATAACTTACATTTAATGAAGCTTATTTATTAATTGAATACTTGCCCTCTGTCAGAAATATGTTGTTGTTGTTGCTGTTGTTAGGTACCGTCAAGTCGGTATCTGACTCATAGTAACCCTATGTACAACAGGTGAAACATTATTATCAGTGCTTCTCTGATGTTCATAGGGTTTTCAATGGCAGATTGTTTTTTGGGAGTGGGATGCCAGGCCTGTCTCCCAAGCCTACAACACCTGGTGTTCCCAGGTGGTCTCCCATCCAAGTACTAACCAGGCCTGACCCTTCTTAGCTTCCAAGATCTGACGGGATCAGATGCCACATGGCTACGGCTGCAGGCCCTCAGAAATATACCAGTGTCTTATAATTTGAATGTATTTGGTGCAAAGAGAAGCTGTTCCTCATGACTGAGCATCCCTCTTTCCACAATTGTTATGCAAGAGTTATTTAACATTCCAAACAGAAGATGGTTTGAAATGCCCCACCTTACCAAGGTATAGATTATATTTACAAGAGAAAAGAAAGTGGCATACATAGCACTTAGGAGGCTGAGGCAGGAGGATTGACAAGGCTGGCCTGCTCTACATTTCCACATTTCCAGTTCCTGGCCAGCCAGGGCTACACAGCTACAACTTGTCTCAAAAAGAAAAAAAAAAGAAACAAAAACAAAAACATGGTCTATAATCTGGTTGGCTGAAGTTGTCATTTGCCTAACATGGCTATATTTTGGCAGTTTCAGGGCTCTGGCTGTCTCGACTCAATTACTTGGTGGGAAGGGCATACAATACACCTGTTAGGTTACAGTTTGTTTACATGTCAAGTTTACTTATAGTTTACTATGACCAGTAGCTTCTTTGAGTCAAATTCATCATTCCAATATGGAAGCTGATTTAAGTAAACCGAGTCTATTTAGGTTCAATGGATATGTTAGCACAATGTCCATCAAATAGAAGATGTACAACTAATTTTGGTTCTTAATCCATTTGTAACATAATGTATTACCTTCTATCAATCACAATGATGACTTGTGGGAATACTGTGTTATGCATGAAAGACAATGCATAGTCCGATCATGATAGATTTGTCATAGAAAGTCTCTAACACGTAATGAAATTATACAGGTTGATTTTAAGGAAAAATACACATTGTAGGAGTTCAACAAAGTTGCTAATGCAATAAAGTATGGAGTGACATTTCAGGAAACTACAAAAGCATTGCTCAAAGTTTTGCAAACATCTCCCTCCCTAGTTAAAAAGCTGAGATTCTCTAATATAATATTTGAGATCTGATTTTTGATACCCCCACATGGCTGTCACCTTGTTCTGCTATGGGACCCTGTGTATTTCTGTGATACTAAAAGATATGGGACTGATATTTTAGATACCATCAGGACTACCCTATGTGAACAGGTTTCAGCTGAGCTTTCAGACTAAAACAGACAGGGAGAAGGACAAGGCAATGAACTGCCAAAGGTAACCATTGACACATATGACTTTATTTAATATGAACATATTAACAAAATTAATAAATCCAATTCATACATATGCATTATCTTTCCATTTACTTGGGTCCCTCTTCAATGTCTTCCCCACCCCTTGGTTTTTTGAGACAGGATCTCTCTACATAGCCTAGGCTGGCCTGGACCTCATGATCCCCCACCTCAGCTTCCTGCTTGCTGGGATGACAGGCAGTCTATTACCATGTCCAGTGGTCCCCTTAATTTTTTTCTTCAGTATTTTATACTTTCAGCATGGAAATCATTCATTGATTAAACATGTTACCAGGTCTCCTGCTTCTTTTTGTAGCCAAAAGACCCTAATAAATAAAAAACAAAGATTCTTAAGATTTTTCCTTTCTAGATATTTCCAGATAGATATAGATAAGCTTCTGAATTTTCATGTTGATTTTGTATCCTGCATATCTTGATTTTCTATACATGAGATCACACCATGTGCAACAATGGGCAATGTAACCTCCTCATTTCTAATCTTACTTCCTTCTATGTTGAAGTGGCTGGGATTTAGCTCAGTTGGTAGAGCGCCGCTCGGCAGTCTCTGAGGTCCTGAGTTCGATTCCCAGCACCACAAAAACAGGAGAAGGATGTGACAATCCACTTCCGAGGCAATCCCGAAACAACCAGTGAAAACCCTATGGGGGTCGCTATGAGTCGGACACAACTCAATGGCACCTAACAACAACAACAATATGTTGAACTAAGGTGGTGAAAGTGGGTATCTATTTGTATTTCTTCATAATTTAACCTTGTTGTATGTGTCTGAGACTTTTAGCATTTCTTCCAGGTTTTGTAATTTCTTCACATACAATTGTTCCAAATAATCTATTGTGACCATTTGTATTTTGTGGTAATGATTGGCATGTCTCATTTTATATCTAGGAATTTTCTTATTTTACTCTTCTCTCTTTTTTTCTTAATTAGTCCAGATAACAGGTTGTTGATTTTATCTTCTCAAAATACCAACTTGTTTTGTTTGGTGTTTTGTATTTTTTTTTAGTCTCTGTTTTGTGTACTTCTGCTCTGATCTTTATTATTTCTTTGCTTCTAGTAATCTTGCGTTTAATTCATTCCTATTTTTCTTGAGGTGTAGCATTGGGTTGTTTATCGGAGATCCTCTTTCATGATGTAGATGTTTATTGGTGTAAACTTTCTTCTTAGAATTACTTTAAGACAGTCCTATTTTCTTTCTAAGAGAGCAGTTTTGAGGAAAAAAGCTTTGAGATGATTTCCATAGATTTATCTTCTCTCTGTGGGCTGTTTCTTCCTCTGATGGAGTTCTCCATTGATTTGAGAGCCGGTGAACAATGGATAACAAATGAGAGATACTTCACATTTCAGCTCTGGAAGCATTTTCTAGAAAAAGTTAGCAAAGTTCAAGACCACAGAAATTTATATTAATTGCCATCATATCTAAATCTTTCCATTGGATCACATATTTTTTATAGATACAGTATGTGATGTTTCTGGTATTGACATTTAAATTCCAGCTACATTGCTATGATTATTTACACAATAACAGCTTATAGTAAACATTTCTTTCTTTTGTTTCATTTCATTTTTATAAATAATAGAAATGTATGCTCTTGCCATTTGGGAAGCTGGAAAACCAACATCAAGGTGTTGACTGAAACTTGCTCCCTCTGATGCCAGCAGGGGAGAGCCCTTCAACCTGAGCTTAGCTTCTGCTCATTTCTGGGCAGTCCTGGCCATTCCTGCCTTGTGTCTGAGCACCTCCACCTCTGCCTGCCTCACAGCAAGGCCTGCTTCCCTCACAGGTCCCTGTCTGGATCTCCCCTCCTTGTACAGACACCAGCTGGAATAGGTTAAGGGTTTATCTTATTCCACAATTGTCACATTTTATCGATTACATATGCCTTACCTTATTTTCAATAATTTGAAATTATTTGCCCCCCACTCAGAGGTACTCAAAGTTAACTTCTTCTTTTTAACAACTTTACAATGTATTGCACATATTCAGTGTACACAGTTTGATGGCCTTTGACATCTATGTAAACGCCCATGATACCATCACCAAAATCGATAGAACAGACATGCCCACCACCTCCAGTTTCCATGGTCTTTTCTCTAAGTCCTCATGTTGTTTTGTTTTTGTTTTACTGTCCTAAGAACATTAAATGGGAGATCTCCCCTCTTAACAAACTTTGAAGTGCGGAATACTATACTGTCAACCACAGGAATTATGCTGTAAAACAGAATAAGTTACCATTTTTTTTTCCTTTTCAGGTACTGAGGGACATAGCTTGGTGGCAGGTAGAGCAGTTTCTTTCTTTCTTTCCTCCTTTCCTTTTTTTTTTTTCTAGTACTGGGTGTTGAACCCAGGGCCTCACACTTACATGCTTTGCAAGTGCTGGACCACTGAGCTGCACCCCAGCCCATTTTTTTCACCTTTTGAGACAGGGTCTCACTAAATTATACAGACTACCTCTGGTCTCTAATTTGTGATTCTCCTGATCTGCCTCCTTAGTTGCTGGGATTACAGATGTACACCACCATGCCTGGCAGTGGAGCAGTTTCTTAGCATGCACCAGGCCCTGGTTTCCATCAGCAGTGCTGCAAAAATAAATAAATAAATAAATAAATAAATAAATAAATAAATAAATAAAATCTTTTCTTTCCAACATGAAGGTCACTCAAGCCAACGTTAACAACACTGAGGTTTGAATATCTAGAAAGAAAAAGGTGGCCTTTGTGTGTGTGTGTGTGTGTGTGTGTGTGTGTGTGTGTGTGTGGTATTGGCTGGCTGAACCCAGGACCCAGCACCTTGCACATACTTTGTAAGCGTTCTACCATTGAGCTCCACCCCCATCTGATTTTATATTTCTTGTCTTGAGTCAGGGTCTCGCTAAGTTGCCCAGGCTGCCTCTGGCCTCAAACTTGTGATCCTCCTGCCTCTGCCTCCTGAGTCACTGGAATTATAGGTGTATGCCACCATGACCAGCATTCTTTTAAAGATTTCTAAGGAAAAAATTATCAAACAAAATTACTTAAAGTAGATTATGCTAGAATAAGCATATGTACCATGTCATGGGACAAAACATTGGAATGAGTTTTAGACAAAAGGTGAAAGTTCACAGCTTTCTCTATGAACCCCTTTGTGGGGTAGGGCCCTGAAGGGTAATTTTAATTTCTTGATTCAATAATTGAGCTCTCAAAATTGCTGCTTACATGAATAGGTGGCCACCTTCCACTGCACTGACATAGTGTTTCGTCTCCAACAGTAAAATTAATCACACTTTCCTATCATTTCTTTGTAGATTGGAGAAAAACTGACTGCTTATTTCACATGTAACTATCAATTTAAAGTTGAAGACAGTTATTAAACAGTCCATTTACTCTACTACTTTTCAAAAAAGCCCAACTCACTTAATCTTTGCTCATAAAATTTATTTCTATTCCCTTTATCTTTCCCTTAAAAGATTGATATTTTCCAATGACATGGTGATCATTTATATAGTGTACTGAGAAAGCCAGAAGAACATGTTATTAATAGTTGTGCTTGAACCATTGGGTTTATATGAGAACTATACGAGAACGTTCAATTAAAAGTGTGTGCTTGAAACTTAGGGGAAACTATTCATCTACCTCCATTCTCTTAATCTTTCCTTAAATATAAGTCCCATTTTTCTGCATTTAAGTTATTTTATTTCGATGGAATGTTTTACCTTGAATTATACCATTTGCTTAAACATTGAGGTAGTTTAGACATGAAGAAATCCTTTAAAATTAACATCTTCCAGGAATTGCTCTTGAAAGTTCAGTGCATATTAAAGTTTGTTTTCATGTCATTGAGTCGTATGCTTTTTTTGTACACTTAGGATGATTTCAATTTTTAGCAAGAAATGTGATGAAGTGTTACAGAGAGAAATACAATGTCCATGAAGAGCAGAATAGCATTTTTTCATCGTAAATGTTAGTGGCATGTTATACACCCACAAGCATCAGTACACATAAACAGCCATAAATCAGAAGTTGCACACACAGGAAAAGTATCATAAAATGTAAGCAGTCATTAACCAGCACCTGATCATGACCAGGAATCAGAACATTGCCCACACCAAAACTTCCTGTGCTGATGTGTCCATAAATTCGATCTCTATCATGAATTCTAATAACAGTATTAGTTCTGCCTGGCTTTGAACTTCCTGTAATGGATCATACCCAGAATATATCTTTGGGTTGGCTTCTTTCACTCAACATGTTGTGAGGCTGATCCATGTGGATGGATAACTGCGCTCTTCAATTGTGTTACTCTCTAGCAACATAAAGCACAACAGGAAATCCATCATGCTCTTGTTGATGTTTGGTTTTCCCACATTTTTTGCTATTTCCAGCTACATTGCTGTGACAATGGCATGTCTCCTTTGGGGAACTTACCTACGTGGACTTGCCTAGGTGGGGAAGAGCTGGGTATGGAATGTGGATAAGCTCAGTGTGTGTCAGCATTGCCATCTCACCAGAGGGTAAGCAGTGCCTGCACACATCTGGATAACAGTACTCCAATGACTGTACGATGCTCTCTTTGTGTATCTGGTTTGCCTTTCCTTGAGTATTAGTGAGGTTGGCATGCTTTATGCTTATAGAAGTTTTGGTATTCTCTTACTGAAATGCTAATCCACAACATTTGTCTAATTTTTAAGTAAAGTTTAATTTGTTTTGCTTATTGATTTGGAAGTGCTCTTTATGTATTTTGGAGATAATTCCTTTGTAGAGTGTAAATGCAGTGAGTACTCATCATTCACAGATGAATGCACATTCACGGCTTGCTGAATTTATTTGTAACTTCAATAGTCAACATTCATAGCACTTAAGTGGATATTCACATATGTTCACATAACAGTGAAAAATTTTCAATTCATTTTTTCTGACACACATGTTCAAGCATGAGTGTTAACAGAGTGATGTTCTGACTTATTTTTCTGCCTCATACAGAGAGGAACAGTGGAAAGACAGGGTGAGAGTACTGCACTGTATCGCAAGCAGCTCTGGATTTGGGGCCAGTTTGACAGGATGTGAATTATAAGTGACACCTCTTAGTGAAGTCGCCTCAACCAAGTCTATGATGCTTCTGACTCTTATTTTCTCTTTCATAAAATAAAGAAAGCAGCACCTACTAGGAGAAGGTATCTTTTAGGATTAAGATTATAAACTACATGAAATCACACACACGCGCACACACACACACACACACACACAGGCACTCAGAATTTACAATGGCTTTATAGGACCTAGGTATGTAGATCAGGGAGAAAGACTCACCTTGGAAATGGCTTTATAATCTGTGCTTGGCTTTTTACTCTCTTAATGAGATTTTTTGACTAACGGAATTTTTAATAGTAATTTAGAGAATTTTACTGTTTTTCAATTGTTGGCCAGTGCTTTTTGTGACCTATTGCAATTATTTTTCCTATATTAAGGGCATAAATCTATTCTCCTATGCTTTGTTATAAAAGTTTATTTTTTTCTTTTAAATGGAAATACACAGTGACCTGAAGCTGATTTGTACGTTGGAAGTGAAATGGAGGTGAAAGGTCATTTTCATTCACTGTATGGATGCCCAATTAATCTGGTGCAGCTTACTGAAAAGGCCATCTTTTCTCAATGGCACTTCAGTATTATTGCTGTCATTAATCCAGTGACTATAGGTGTTTAGCTCTGTTTCTGGATTCCATGGTGCTTATTGAACAATTCATCCACCTATACATTAATCCCCTGCTTTCTTAATAACTACAGATTTACAATAGCACTTAATACCTGGTTGCCTGAGCCCTGCAGCTTTGTTTTTCTTTCTTCATTTCGTATTCCACTCCTCCCCTCCTGCTTTCTCCTCCTTTGTATTCAATTTATCCTTGCGCAGGATTGCTCTAGGCATGTTTTATAATTTTTTCATTTCCATAAAAACTTTAGATTTTTCTCAGAATTTTAGATTAAAATAAAATAGTTACTGAGACTAGAGGTGTAGCTCAGTGGTAGGCCAGGTGTTTAGTTACCTTGCAGGAGGCTCTGGGTTCAGTTCCCCACACTGCAAAAACAGAAAAACATCATGTACTGGGTGTTGATTGCAATTACATTGTATCTATAGTTTATTTTGGGCTGGGATTTAGCTCAGTTGGTAGAGTGCTGCTCTGCAGTCCCTGAGGTCCCGAGTTCGATTCCCAGCACCGCAAAGTGGGAGAAGGATGTGACAACCCACTCCCAAGGCAATCCCAAAACAGTCAGCCATTGAAAACCCTATGAGGGTCGCTATGAGTCAGACTCGACTGGACTGCACCGAACAACAATAACAACAACAACATAGTTTATTTTGGAAAGAATGTCCTTATACTAAAGCTATCAAACCTTCCATGTCCTGCATTTATTTCTCTAGTTTTCACTTCCCTACATTATTTTTGTACTGTTCGATGTGTAAGATTTCTATTTATTTCTTTAGGTTTACCCCAAGGTACTTAATATGTTTTAAACTATGTTAAATGACATTTTGTAAATTCCATTTTTTATTTGTTGCTAATAAATAAAACTAAACATTTTGTCATCCTGGTATTGTGTTGAATTCTGCATAATGCCCACATGTATGTATTTCTTGGGCTTTTTGGATATTCTTTGTATATAGTTATAGCATCTGTGCATAATCATAATTTTATTCCTTCTTATATAATCATTACACCTTTTAATTCTTTCCCTTGCTCCTGTCCCTGCCTGGGACATCTGCCTCACTGTTAAACACCTGTGGTGACAAGGAACATCACCACATTGTCTCCAACAGTCACAGACACAGCCATCACCATTTTACCATATAGCACAATGTGCAGCAAGATGGTGGTTGCAGCCATCAGATTGCAGAAAGCATTGTCTAGTTTGTCAAGAGATTTCAACACTGGGAGGTTGAACTCATGGCCTCAAGCGTGGTAGGCGAGCATTTAGCCATGGAGGTGGAACCCCCAGCGTCTTTTTCATTTTTTATTTTGAGATGAAGAAAAGCTTTGGGAAAAGCTGTGGCAAAAGATCTCTTTTAGAGTATTGAAAAGTAAAGATGTCACATTGAGGACGAAGGTGCACCTGACTTGTGCCAGGGTATTTTCAGTACCATCATATGGTTGTGAAAGCTGAACATTGAACAAGGGAGACAGAAGAATTGATGCTTCTGAAATATGGTGCTGGAAACGATTATTGAATATACCATGGACTGCCAAAAGAACCAACAGATCTGTCCTAGAAGAAATGCAACCAGAGTGCTCCTTCGAAGCAAGGATGGCTAGATTGCATCTTACATATTTTGGACACGTTGTCAGGAGGGACCAATCCCTGGAGGAAGACATCATGTTTGGGAGAGTGGTGGGTCAGTGAAAAAAAGGAAAACCCTCCACCAGATGGATTGACATAGTGACTGCAACAATGGGCTCAAACATAAGATTGTGTGCCTGACCCAGAATCAGGGAGTATTTTGTTCTGCTGCACATAGGGTTGCTATAAGTCTGACCCAACTCAACATCACCTAACAGCAACAACAACAATGGAGTCTCATAAAGTTTCACAGGCTGCCTCTGGCCTCAAACTCAGGAGTGTCCTGCCTCAACCTCCTGAGTAACTGGGATTACAGAAGTGTGCCATGGCTCCTCACTGCTAAGAGTTCTTAAACTCCACCTTTGGCAAATTCTCTTGCACAATTTTCTGCATCTAGAATATGATGGTAGGATATATTAGTTTTCTATCTTTGCTACTATTGGGTCAGAAACCTTAATAATTGTTTCACAGTATTTCTGAGAGGTATGCATTTTTTCAGTGTCCTTATCCTGTAATTTTTAATCTCCCCATGCTATGCAACCCCAGAAATAAAAAATGAGAAATGAAACAAGCAAACAAACAAACAAAAAACCATGTGTTCAGGCCCTCTAGCCTGCACACATAGACCCAAATCTCCTGAATTTTATGTCTCTCTGCATCCTGTGAAGACCTGTCAGCCTGATGCTCAGGACCAACAAAGGGCCCCAGAGTGAGAGCAGCCCTAATCATTTCATCATTCCATCTTACGCAGTTTCTGCCCGGCTCTGATTTTCTCCACTATTCTCCACTGATTTCAAACCAATGATTTCTTTATTTTATCAGACTTTTCCTATTGCACCTGTGAAAATTCTATTCTGCAGCTAACTATTCGCTCTAAAAGCAAAATGTCTCTATTTATGTTAACTTATTTCAGACACTATATTAAACCATCAAGGAGTTTAGAAAACTACCTCCAGAATTTTATAACAATTTTAGAGCAATTGCCATAGTCATCTTATCCCAAATATTTTAATTTTATCCATGTCATTTTCCCATGATTACAGAGGTCCATATTTGACACATAAATAAAGGACATTAGAGATAGGATAGGGTGTCTTACATTTTTACTTGATATTACATTACTCATGTTTTTCTACTTTTATATGTATAATTTCCATTCCTCTGTCATCCCTTATACTTGGTATAAGTGCAGTGCATATGTTCTTACTTTCTCTATGCTTATGTTATTATTATTGTTGTTGTTAGGTGCCATTGAGTCAGATCTGACTCATAGCCACCCTATGTATGGCAAAATACTACCAACACTGTGCCATGCACATGATCTTATATTTGAGCCAATTGTTTCAGCCACTGTTTCTTCTCATTTTGAGTCATGCCACATCAGCAAATGGATTTCCCAGGGGCTCTATTCCATTCTCCTCACTAAGGCTGACTCTATTTTGAGGAAGTAACTCTTCCCCAGTCATTTCCATCCTGAGGGGTTCATTTTTAGCACTATTTTTGACAGTGATTCTTTGCTACTTATAGGGTTTTCAATGGCTAATTGTTTGGGGAGTGGTCTTCCAGGTTCTTCTCCCTGATCTTTCTTAGTCTGGAAGCTCAGTTCAAACCGGTCCACGATGGGTGGCTCTACTGGTATCTGAAATACTGATGGCACAGCTTTCAGAATCACAGCAACATGCAAGCCCCCACAGCATAAGTTGACAGACAGGTAGGGGCTTTATGCTTATATTCTAAATAAAATCTACTTCTAAGAATGGTTGATTAATTGCTTTGTATCTACATTCTACTGACAAAAAATGTAAACTAGACCAAATATATTAAAAATGAACACTTTTGAAACAATCACGTCATCACCTCAAAGGTTTTTATGTTCACAATTTGAGAGGAAATTCGGACTCTAAGTAGGGACCCAAGTAGGCAGAGCCTACTCCTTTACAGCCTTCAGTGACTTAGTATTGGTGTAGAAAACTGTGTTAGTGAGGAGGCAGGTCACAGGATCCAGCAAATGAATCACTTTTGGAGCAACAGATAATAGTGTAATCATTAGGAAGAAAAATTTCAATGGGCATCTAAATTTCAATTATTCAAACTCTTTGAATACATATTTATAAGCAACTTCATATCTGTACATCCAACTCTATAGATCTGAAATATGCAGAAAAATTTTCAAAAAGGGACAAATAATGCTGGCCACTATAAATGTGTATAAGATTTTGTAGTTTTATTATAAGAGAAGGAAATGAGTTCGCAGGAAACTACTATGATATGGGAAAATGTGCTGTTAAGAATGTAATTTCCCTATACAAACATGTTAGCATATTTGTTAACTAGAAAGAAAGAAAAAGAAAGAAAGAAAAAGAAAGAAAGAAAGAAAGAAAGAATAGGTAATATAGATAAAACAATAATGTGTACATTACATCTATATGTGGACCTGCATAAGAAAAACCCAGTATCCACCAGCCATAAAATGTATGCACCGTGCACTCAGCATAAGGAATGTAGCCAGAGTGGTTAGGAATAGGGAGGAGAATTTGGTTTTTATCCTATGCATTTTGGTGTTGCTTAAACCTTTTACAGCAAGAACATTTATGAATTCCTTGAGCATTGAAACACACCTCTTGAAATAAAATACTGTTCTTCAGAGTGCTTTGTTTATCAGTTTCTATCTTTTAATCAATTAGTTTCTGTTCCCACTATTTCCCAAGAGAAAACTCTGAGTTCTCAATCTGCTCCCATGCTAACAATTCATAGTTCTATCCTCTCTAGTGATTCTGATCAGCAGCAAGGAGGCTTAGCTATAAGTGAGCCACATAATCATAATGGGAACCCATCCATTCTCTAGAGTGTACTGAATTGCTAAACTATGGCGGTTGGTAGGTTAGCTCCATTAAATGCATTTTTGATATATGATATTTTCAACTTACAATGGGTTTATCAGGACAGGTGAGAAGCATCTTATGTATATTTCAAGAGATATATTCAACAATAGTCTGCAGCCATATCACTATGGTATCCAATCCCATCAGATCTCAGGAGTGAAGCAGGATCTAGCTTGGTTAGTACTTGGATGGGAGACTGCTATAGGCTTTGGAGAAGGACCTGGCAACCCACTCCCCAAACAATCAGCCATTGAAAACCCTATAAACAGCAGAGGAGCACTGACAATAGTGCCAGGCATGCCACACTGTCGGGTCGTGTTTTGTCTGTTGTACATAAGTTCACTATGAGTTGCACCTGATTCAAAGGCAACTAACAACAATTCTTACAATAGGATGATTGTGTTACCAATGGAAATTTGTATTCTTGAAAAATGTTAGGATAGTAAATGCTAAAGATTCTCACCACAAAAATGAAAACTATGTGAAGTAAGGCATATTTTAATTAGCAAATCCATGTGATCTGCCTCATGAAGATCTAGTGAAACTGCATTTGAGTAGGCACCAAACTAGCGGGAGGCAGACCAGTGAGGCTGGCTGTCTCCAGGAGAGAAAGACCAGCATGGCTCACCTGGGGTCTTTGACCTGGCAGCACCTGTAACAAGTACCCCAGGGAAGATCAACGGGCCTGCAGGAGTGACATGGCAAATGCGTCCTAGTCTTCTGTTCTAGTTGTCTTTCTTGGAAAAATACCTCCAAAAGGTTCCTGATGGTTACCCTGGGACTCTTCCCTATGACAGACCTTCTCTTCCCTCCCTGGTAGAGCTTGGCCACCTGGCCTAGGAGAGCCAAGGGGAAGCCAGCACATGCTGGACAGGAGGCCCATGAGGAGCACCTTCGCCTTGGGAGTCATCGTATTAGAACCGTGCCCAACACCACCATGCCGAGAAGCTATAGCTTGATGCAATGTGACCAAAGGGCAAGGCCAGCCCTGGCCAGAGGAAGGAGCATGGGGATCAGAGCGTGGCCACACCAGTGTCTTTTGACCCACTGATGATAGGTGGTTGGCCCTGCAGACATCGGTAACTTGGAAAGCAACTGACACGTAATGCTCAGCCCTCAGTGCCGCATGGACCCTCTGGCATCTGCCTTTCCTACCAAGAGTCTGACATGCTGCCACATTCCTCAGTGCCATGTGTCATCCCTGCCACGGAGTTCCCATCATGTTGTCAGCCCAACCTCGTTTCACATCCCCTGTAGTCCGTCTGAGGCGATCCATGCTCACTGACCCTAGGAACTCCCACCATGAGCCATCAAATGCTGGGTAGTAGCTAAGCACCCCTCATTGTGTGGGAAGGCTGTGGGAACTCAGTTTCGCTTCAGGTCAGGCGCAGATGCTGCTCTCCCTCCACCTACCCTTGAGCAGCCAGGCCTTCAGGGAATGACTCCTTGAGGAAGAACCATGCTCCCCCAGGAGCAGGGGCCACCTTACTGAAATGTCCCTCCATCCTGAGAATGAGACTGGGGACTGGCAAGACCTGATATTCTATCACTGCTTGGCAAGATGCCACCTGGGCTGCATCAACGACCACTAAAGAGCCACATGGCCTCGTGATTAACAGTGAGGGCCCTGAAGTTCAGCAGCCCGGGCTGGAATCCTGGTACTGCAGATTCATAGCTTTGTGACCTTGTACAATTTTCTTAGTCTCTATCTGCCTCAATGTTTGCAGCTATACCACTGTGACGTCGATCAGGTCAGATACCAGAAGCTGAGCAGGGTCAGGCCTAGTAAGGACTTGGGTGGGAGACGGCCTGGGAACACCAGGTGCTGTAGGCTTGGGAGAAAGACCCGGCAACCCACTACCAAGGAACAGTCAGCCATTGAAAACCCTAGGAATAGCAGAGAAGCACTGACAACAGTGTTTTGCCTGTTGTGTGTAGGGTCACTATGAGTTGGATACTCAACAGCACCTAACAACATCTACCTCAATTTCTTACTTGTCAATGGGATTAATGACATCTTCTTCGGGGTTCAGTGAATTAAGGTGGGTACAACCTTGCCAACTCTTGGCACACAGTAGGCATTTAAAGCGTGTAAGCTATTCTGACAGGTGGTAGGGTGTGGGTTCTGAATTCTGAAGTTCAGCCTTTCTTAGCTGCTGCCAGACAGCTGCCCTAGGACTGACTGAGGACAGTGGGATTTTCTCCTAGCTCGGAGATACAGCAATTCTGAGCTTCTGTGTATCTGTGTTGTCCTAAGGCAGGGCTCCCAATAACTGGCTGAGAAAGGGGTTTGCCACTTGATAGTCTTTACTAATATTAATTCCCTCTTGTAGTTATAATTTTCCAGGATTAACATTATTATTGTGTCCTTTGGACACAACATCAGGGTGTTTTATTAGAAGCCTTGAGTTCTTAACAGATGAGCACCCGGTGGTACTCTACATGACGTCCTGTCAAGGAGAAAAAGACGACTGTTCAATGAAGAGACTGTAAATCATACAAAAAAAAAATACAGGTTAAAAGAATGAGACATAGCATAAACCTCCTGTGAATCAGCATACAAATTAGTGCAAAGGGAGCTGCATTCATTAGTATTCCAGAAACCATGAGATAAGGCTACTGTGCTGCCAGAGTAAATGTTTAGTGATTTATCCGAAGGCATTTTATAAAAATTTTGTGTGCTCATAGTGTTCTGCAAGAAGTAGGTAGAGAGAAAGGTACACTTCAATGACTTCTAGGGGCTACAGACTTAATTCTAAAACTTGTGTCTATGAGTGGACCTTGGACAGCCTCCTAAACCCTCCTGGGCAGATCTGCTCTCAGGAGGGCATGCTCCACCAAGAGGGAGAGCTCTTCCCCATTTACATCCTCTGGGGTGGCCAGCAAGCTTCTTTACAAGGAGCTTTCCTTTCCTGAACCTTAATTTTCATGCTGTTATGTTATCAGCTACATCCCTCACTCCATCTCTTCTGACCTCATGAACCATAGTCTGACACTCCCTTTAAGGGACTCAGCAGCCAGATCAAGGGTCACTCTTGGCCATGACTCAAAACCTCACTACTCCGTATGCTCCAACCAGAAAGACACATTGCACCACAAAACCCTGCCCTCAGGCTTTGGGGACATCCACATACCTGTGTTCCCAGAGTTTCCTCCTCCTAATCCCTTCCCTTGTGTCATCGTTTGAATATAAAGGGGCCCTCAAAGGTCATGTGCTTTAACTTTGGGTCCCCAGCTGGTGGCATAGTTTGTGGTCAAGAAACGTTGGAGGTGGGTTTTACTTTGCAGAAGTGATGTTACTGCACCTGGGCTTATGGGAGTTTTTGCTTCGGACCTGCAGCCCACCTCCCTCTCTGCTTCCTGCTTGCAAAAGTGCAAGGTTGTCTGCAGCGGGCAATGCCACCTGCCACTGCCACGCATGCCCAGCTGCCATTATGGACTGATGCCTCTACCTGAGAAATAAATATCTCCTTCCCCTGTTTGTGGTTTGATTTATCTGCTATAGTGAGGACAGCTGACTAAGGTGATCAGGCACCTTCCCCTTAGGATTGCAATCTGCCCAGAACACTATTCAACTCTGATGAAACCCTTGGTGATAACAATTACCCTCTCTCTAATTTACCTCTCAAATTAAGGTTTGTGATCCTTCCTTAGCAAAACTCTCACCCTTCAGGGGAGTACTGTGCTCCAAGAAGAAAATGTGCATCTAGTACTTTAGGGGAAGTAACCTTTTGCCTAGGGATCTTTGTGGGATTTTTACTAAACTCTACCTTATCAAAGATTCTAGGTCAATTTTCTTTCACTGTTTTAGACGTTTGCATAAATGATGTTTTAGTTGGGACATATGATAGCACTATAAACCAGATTTTTCCAAATTATATGCTATGGGCTAATAGTTCTGCAAACTTTTCATACATATTTATAAAAGTTAGTTCTGGAAAGAGGGCTGTGAAAGCCTGCATGCTACCAATTTTACTGGAAAAGTTACTATGTCTTAATGTATTAAAGACACTGATATGTTTTATAGAAGGAAAACGTGTTTAACTTATTTTAACCAGGGTTTTCTAAATTTATTTTTGTAGTAAATAATATTCTGTAAACTTTTAAGAAAAGAGTAGTATTCTACACGCTGTTTAGAAAGTAAATTTCTACACCACTTCTTGAGCTTACTCTATTGACTTCTCTCATTCTTTTTCATTTTACTTCTTTTATTTCTTTTCCAATATCTACTTAATATATTTGTTTTATAATCCCATATATACAATCAAATACTAAATACTCCTCTTAGCATCCCCTTTCCTTCAGGTCACACACTTTCACTTGTGAACTGTAGGCTATGCACTTTTTCACTTTCCTAACCGGAGTATCGTCATTTCCGATTTTCTTTCCAACTTTTGAATGTTCTAAATGGTAATTAATAGTCTTTTCCAAACTTAAACATTGATAAAATATTTAATGAGTGTTTTCTTACCACCAGAAATATTAATGCATTTCTATCTTGCCAAATATCCATCAATTTTCATCTGGCCATGTGGCTTCAGAAACATCTCTTAAATGCCATTTTTATTCAGCACCATAGCTGAAGTTGTACAAAATGTAAGCAAACAAATTACACAACAGCAGCACTTTCCCAGTGACTTAGGAGAAGGGAAAGGAAGCAAACAATGACAAGGCAGAGATGTGTCATCTTGTTTACAGCATATCCAGGCTGTTCTTAAGAACATTTCACTTCATTTATGATTGTATAAATTATGGTTGAAGGCAATTTTTGTCTCACTTGCTGCAGCTGTCTGGACCTATGTTGAAAGAAATTTTATATAGTATTGACATTATTTTATGAAAGCTGTGTCAGGTTTTATTTGTGCAAATGATAGCTAAGAGACCCAAGTGACTATCACTCATTACCAACAACATCAAAAGAAATAAGCAGATGGCTAAGTTTGGGAAAAAAAACTGAAAGAAGCGGAGGAAAAAGAAAAGTTATGGTAATTTCTGTCCTGTAAAAAATAGCTTCCTGAGTAGCACATTCTCCACTCACCAACTAAATGTAGTGGAAGAATGGTTTTCGAACTAATAACCTTTTCAAGGCAGAGTTTATGGAAACATTTGTAGAATAATCTTTAGTGTTTTGGATTTCCTTTTAATTTCATATTTTTAAAAGCGGTTGGCTTTTCTTTCAAACTGATCTCCTTTAGGATTTACTCATTTGCTCTAGAAGGAACAAGAGGAAATATTTTAAAATATGCAAATCCCCTCCGCAGGGCACAGTTGGTTTATTCTAAAAGTAATGATGTCATACCCTCGAAGATGTCTGAAGGTTCCTCACCTTTAGCATGCAAAGTCCTCTTTCCAGAATATTCAAGACTGTCTACAGTCTAGCCTCAACCTTCATCATTTGCTATTTCTTCTACTAGATCTGCTAGATTTGCATGGGCTGAGGTTTAGCTCAGTTGGTAGAGTGCTGCTCTGCACTCTCTGAGGCCCTGGGTTCAATCTACAGCACTACAAAAATGAGAGAAGGACTGACAATCCACTCTTGAAACTTTCTGCCATTGAAACCCCTATGAATCTTGGAGAAGCACTGAGTTAGTGCCAGGCATGGTATGGTGTTGAAGACCGTTTTGTTCTGTTGTACATAAGGTTGTTATGAGTCGGACCTGACTGGATAGCACTTAACAACAGCAAGTAAATTTGCGATTTCCCGCTCACCTCATCCTTTCCCAGACACCTCAGCTTCCAGTCTCAAACTAATTAACTGGAATGCCTGATGAAAACACCTGCCATTCAGGCTCGGGGCCTCAGTGCAATTATGGCTGAGGATAGAGTGCTCCTGCACCCAGTCTTGTCATGGGGTCTTGCAAACTTTCTTCAGTTCTCAACATTGCTCACATTTGTCCCCCAATCTTTATTATAATTTCCATGATCACGTTCATCATCAACAACAACTAAAGCAACAACAAACATGGATTTCATTTTCACTACCCTCACACTTCTACTCCAAAGCAGGGAAAAGTGAAGGTGAGAGTCCAGTTTTCCTGGGGACTTAGGAAGTTTAGATATTCCCCTGAAGAAGAACGCATTGTAACACATATGGAAATCTTGGATACAAAACTGTGAATGTAGGATGAGAAAACACATCAAATGAATTAACCCGACAAGCGCCATAAAACTCACAAAATCCAGACAAATAACATTTTCATTAATAAACTACTTGACTCATTTTATATTTTTCTTCATTTTTAACTCCACACTCTGTTTCTTTATATGAAATTATTTTGTAATATAATTGTTTAATTGGGATAAAAAGGATAATTAATTTTTCCTCTAAAATTGTTGTTTAATAAACATTACCTACACATTAAAATTGCTTTTTTCTCCAATCGCATGATTTCTTACAGGTAAAGTGATCTAAATCTTTAGGAAAACCTTCCACCAAATTTCTTTCATATATGACCTCTAATACACAGAGGAATTTCCTATGTCCTATAATCCATGTAGATACTTTTTGAATCTTGTTTCCATCCACATTAGCCAGCAATGCATTTTTACTGCATGAAATATCTGAGAAAATTAACTTACAAAGAGAAAAGTTTCTTTTGTGTCACAGTTTTAACAGCTTCATTCCACTGTTTCTTGGCCCTGGTGCCTTGGCATTGGGTTGAAACAATGCATAGGGTTGGAATGCATGGAGGAGGAGCCCTGCTCCCCCCACAATGGCCAGGAAGCAAAAAGAGGAAGATAGAGGGGCTGGGGACCTGATGCTTGCTTTACACGGGTCATTAAACATTTGGGACATCATCTCATAGTTTATCTAGTAATTATTTAGACTCTTAGATCTTACTATGACAGATCAGATGTCAAATTTGCTTAAATTTCTGTTGCTTTGCCTCATTCTATCTGCCTGAGAAACAGTCCCTCATAATCCTACCTTTCTTCACTTTTTCTCAATAATTCTAATTTCCATGGCAGCATGGTAGAGGAAGTTTGGGGATGAATCATGTTCGTGGCGCCATGTCGATAACTCTGAATCTCTTAACTGTTGCACACACTAGCAAAAAATGATTGAATTGTTTTTGTTGTTGAAATGGAAACTCTAGTCTTGTTTCTCTGTTTGATGTATTCAGAGTATTGTCTTGCTCTCTGTCTTCTTTCCGTGTAGAATACTGTAATTTTGGTGTGTGAGTTTTATAGTAGGGTGACACCATGGAAGAAAATGGATGGTTACTGTTATTTCTGCTGGTGGAACGTTGTGAAACCACCCCCTGGTGGTATCAGCAAAGCAGTTTCTATCAACCCTGAAGGAGGAAAAAGATGTGAATTTTTTACTTCTAAATTTGACAATGACATCACATTTAAGTCTGGTCAATCCCAGGATGTGTTTCAAGAGTATATGAGTAATTCTTTTCAAAGCAAATTGATATATTTTAAAATATCAAACATATTATCTTTTTTTTTAGCTAAACTTCCTCAGAATTATCTAGGAAAACAACAGTGTAGTGATAGAGAGCAGGATGTAGTAGCAAGATTGACAGCTGAAGGCCATAGTTTCAGAATATTTGTGGGAAGTACCTGAGCAGGATACACTTTTCAAGTCTGACATTGCTTATACAGCACTTTGGTAACTTTTTCAATTATCAGCAAAAAAAGCCACTATCAGGGGCTCTTTATAGTGTTTTTGACTATAAAATTTACCTTTTCTCTACTATTTGGTAAATGGGGAGAGTATTTATTTAGCAACCAAAATAACAGTCCAAAGTGCCAGGCATGAACTGTGAGAATGAAGTGAAACTTTCTATTTACAGATTGGCTCCTAAAAGTACTTTCAATTTGAGGGTGACTTGGACACTTATCATAGACTTTCAAGAGCCAGAGGGATGGTGGAGCCCTAACCACCTGTGAGGACATTCAAGGAGTTGTTCAAACCAAGTTTGCCAGGGATCATGAAATAATTTGTCCCCAAAGCTTCAGATTGCTTATTGACAGCAAAGCAGAAAACTAGATTCTTTCTGTTCTTTTCTTCCTACCCACATGCCTTCCTCCATTTCTTCCACCCTTCTTTCCTTTTTCCTATTGCTTTTTTAGTTTTGGGTTTTTGTTTTGTTCTCCTTTTTGCAGTGCTGGGGATTGAATTCAGGATCTTGCATATGTTAAGTAAGGGCCCAACCACTGAGCTGTAGCCCAGCCTTTTTTTTTTAACTTAAATTCTATTCTCAGATCGTAGGAATAAACTTCAGTGACTAATTAGTCTTCAAGTGATTAGGGAGATAAGAATGGTCCCTGAGAAACAATATAAAAGAAAAAAAGTCCATAATTTTATGTGCAAGCATCTGAGGTGCAATAGTTATAGACAAGTATCTCAACCACAATACATTTTTAACCTTCGTCACTCCTCCATGTGTGCTATCTTTACTAACATCAGTGCTTTCCCCATGGTAATGAAGAGATTCCAGGTAAGATAAGTTAGATAGGAAGACGAACCTCCATACTCACATGGAAGGAGTGGGGAATATCTATCCTAAAAGAGGATGAGGTCTCAGATTCTCCACCCAAGGATTAAAATTGGACAACATGTGACATCTGTAGCTGAGAATGACCAGGAGAAAGATCCTGATGGACCATTCTCTCTCACCTTGTACAGATGAGAAGTCTGAGGACCAAGGTTGGAGACAATCTATACTTATCATGAAAGATAAGTGTTGATTGAGAAGATTGCATTAATTTTTCTTGGCAAGGAAGAAGAGGGAAAAAGGATTTGGACAAGTGATAATGGAAGATCCCTAAGTAAAATAGGTACTGAACTAACAAGTCACATGAATATCAGAGATTGTAACTAGATTTTTGATAAGATCCAAAAGAGGTAGCAAGATGTCAAAGAGCTAATTGTTCTTCGTTAAACATTGTTGTTCTTCTTAGGTGCCATGGAGTTGGATCTAACTCATAGGAACCCTAAGTACAATAGGACAAAACACTCCCCAACACTGTACCAAGCACATTTTCTTTTGTATGTTTAAGCTCATTGCTGCAGTCACTGTAACAATCCATCTAGTGGAAGGCCTTCCGTTGTTGTTGTTGTTGTTGTTGTTGTTGTTGTTGTTGTTAACCTGCGACTCTCCCAAACATGATGTCCTTCTCCAAGGATTGGTCCCACCTGAAAACATGTCCAAAATATGTAAGACACAATGTAACCATCCTTTCTTGCAAGAAGCATTCTGGTTGTACTTCTTCTAGGATGGATTTGTTTGTTCTTTTGGCAGTCCATGATATATTCAATATTCATCTCCAGCACCATAATTCAAAAGCATCGATTCTTCTTCTGTCTTTGGTGTCCAGCTTTCACAGACATATGATGCAACTAAAAATATCATGCATGAATACAGTACACCTTTGTCTTCAATGTGACCTCTTCACTTTTCAACAGTTTAAAGAGATCGTTTGCAAAAGCTTTTCCCAATGCAATGTGTCTTTTGTTTCCTTGGCTTCTTCCATGGGTATTGATTGTACAGGCAAGGAAAGCAAAATCTTGGACAACCTCAATCTTTTCTCCATTTATCATGAAGTCGCATACTGATCCGGTTGTAAGGATTGTTGTTTCCTTGAGTTTGAGGTGCAATCAGTACTAAAGGCTGTATTTTTGATCTTTATCAGTAAACGTTTCAAATCCTTATCACTTTCAGCAAGCATTGACAAATATAAGACCATAAAAATAAGACTCAAAGCCTGGGTCAGGAGCCCTATGTCCTGAGTAACTACAGCACAGTCGGTTTTTGCTTGTTTGTTTTGTTTTTGTTTTGGACTAAGTGTCTCCATCTAGCCTAGGCTGCCTTCAAACTCCCAATCCACCTGCCTCCTGAGACCTGGGGTTACAGGTGTTGGACACCACACAGGGCTAGTTCAGTAGGTTTTTACAATGATGATTTCAGTAGAATCTGACTTCAGTGTTGCTGTTTGACATCTAAAAACCTTCAGGCCACACCACTTCCTCCCTCTTCTGCTGCACACCAGTAGAAGCTGCTGAAAAGCTTCTGTGTGTCTCCCTCTGATGTCATCCAGATAATCAAAGTGCTCAAGCTTTGGGCAGTACTGGGAGCTGAACCTAGGACCTTCTGCATGCTAGGCAAGTGCTTTACCACTGAATCACCCTCTAGACGCCTTTTTTGTTGTTTGTTTGTTAGTTTTTATTTTGGAACAGGATCTCACTAAATTGAACAAGCAGGCTTTGGTCTTGAACCTGTGAACCTTCTGCTGGGATTATAGGCATTAGCCATGCTGACTAGCCAGTTCCATCCTTAAATGTCATGAAACCTCAATCCAGTCTTCTTCTCCTTTATTCTGCCATTATTGGACTTAATCAGAAATTCTACTCTGGTTTCCACAGAAATTCTCACTATGCAAGTAATCAACATTTTCTTACCCTCATGAGCATGAGCTATGTGATCATTCTTTACATCCAAACCAAAAATTATTGGAGGAGCAGTGTTCATCCTGCAAATGCGGGCTTAGTGATGCCCTTCATGTACTGAAGACTAAAATTTCTCCTGGGGAGACTCTCATGCAACTGCATTAGTCTTGCAGACACAGATTCATTGAGATTCATGCTACACATGTAGAGACATAAGGGACTATTCAGTGTTGCCGGATCTAGGAAAAAAGAGGAGGAAGAATAGAAATGAAGTATCCCTATGGCTTCATTTTTGAAAGTTGCAAGGAAAAATCATCATATTTCCAAAAGTAGGAGGTTATTTTTAAAAAAATAGATAGCATACTGCGATATAATTAGGAAATTCAATGTGTTTAAAGAATTCAAAATAAGCCAATAAAAGTGGATAATATTAAATGGAGTAGTATATTGGAAAAATTCAAGGACTCAAATGGAATTTAAATAATGAAAATCTAGCTACTTCCATAATATTCCATAAAAAACATCAGATTTGGTATATGATGACACAAATTCTGGTGTTCATTATAACAATAAATTAATGAGGAGAAGACCATGAAAACATTGCACATATACTTATCCTAAGATTTATTATGCATTTGTAAATATTTCAAATTCTGAGCTTTCCTCTTCTGGTCTACTAATAGGTAAAATGGATAATAGTTCTTGTTTCCTGAAGGTGGTAAGGAACCAAATGAGAGAATGTATTTGGAGATATTTAGCAATATTTAACACTCAGAGATAGTGTTTAATTTGCTAAATGTAATTATATTTCCTAGTAAGAGTTTCACTGGGGACTGTGATGGTTAGTCTTCATTGTCCACTTGACTAGATTGAGTGATGCCTAGGTTTAGTAAATCATACCTCTGGATGCATCTGTATGAGGATATATCAAAAAAGCATGATGTATTAATATAATAAAAACTATTTCGGTAGGTCAGATAATTCTTAGTTAATAATTGGCATAATATTACTTGCATATATATGTAATTAAGATTCTTATTCTATTAACATTAGATATTACTATAGAAATGGTGTTCTATTCACTTTATGCATCACTTACCTATTTCATTTGTTTTCCATGATTTTTTTCCTAAGGTTAGCTGAAATTTACAAAAAAAAATTTTTATTTTGCAGCACCATAAAACATCCTTACGACTTATCTGAGACACAATTTTAGCTTTACCTGCCAGACACATATAATTTAACCACATTCCCTTGACTAGACAAAATTATTTCTTGAATCAAACTAATAAGGTCTTTTGACATTCTGTGTTGAAAAAATTGCTGAAATTTGAATCTCAGGTATGCTTCAGAATCCAGGCAAATCTTAGTACTGCAACAAAATGCAACAAAAGAAGAAGAACTGATTTTAATAACAATGGAGGTTGTTTAACATGCCCCCCCAAAAAAAAATCCATCATCAACAAAAATCAAATTATTTTTTCAAATAAATTACAATTAGAAATAAGATCTCTGAAATATTTCTCATGTCTGATTAATCATGGAAGACAAAGTACAGGTATATGGAACATTTTAGCTAGAGCTAAATGATTGTTAAATGTCTCTGTAAGCTAGGATACTCATAAGAGTGGAAAGAAAAGAAAGGTCTTACCTAACATGATGGCTGGACAGTGGTGAAAGCTTGGGTCAGTCTCTTGATTTTCATCACCATGTGTCAACTCTTGGACATGCACATGGTCTTAGAATTTCAGGAAAATGCCAACTTTCTTCAAAGCTGCTAACAACATCTCACTCCTCTGTTTTTCCTTTTGAGATTTTTAGTTACATGATTACTCACCCTAATACCTGTCCATCATCTCAGGTTGCTATAGCATTAAAACATTTCTCAAATGCCTTCCAGGGAGGAGTCCTTTATGCCAGGAAGATTTGAGTCATCTGAAATACATCTTTCAAGTTGAGTGCTGTAGGTAACCACCAAACAGATCAAGTCTGGTCTTTGGAAACGAGGTCTTGAAAGAGCCTTAACTCTCCTGCTCCCTCTGGTACTGGAGATGTGGACCATGATTTCTTGGGTTTATTTCTAAGATAAGGATCAATGAATGAAAACACCAGAAAGGTCAATGTTCTTATGAAGATTCAGCCATTTTTCTTGATTAAACGCTCTCAAATTTTCTGCAACACCTGGATTATTTTCAAGAGAGGTGTAAAAGTTAATTCTGACAATTTTGGGTTGCTTTTTCAAAGGGCAAATTTTGAGAAATGCTTATTCCATCACTTTCACAAACATCCCCTCAAAATGTAGTTATAGTTTTAGTTAGACATTTGGTTTTTATTAGAAATAGAAATATTAGTATTTTCCATTCCTTACACTACTTTTGGTATGCTGGGTTTCACAGGCAAATCTATTGGCACAGATTTGTTCATAATATCCTTATATTGTCTTTGAATATTTTCCTCATACATATTTCTCACTTTTTTCATTCATGACCTTGAAAATTTGTTTTTCTATGTGCTTTTTTTCTTAAGCCTTTCCAAAAATTTATTCATTCTATTAGTATTTTTCATGGAAATATCATGTGTTTTTTTTCATGTCTTATTGTTACTCAAATTACCACAAATTTAGTGGCTTAGAAGACACAAGAATATTGCCTTAGAGTTCTATCAATCAAAGGTCTGAAATGGGGATTGTTGTTGTGGTTGTTAGGTGCCATCGAGTCTGCATTCGACTCATAGCAACCCTATGTACAACAGGTGAAGAACTATCATCAGTGCTTCTCTGCTATTCATCGGGTTTTCAATGGCAGACTGTTTTTTGGGAGTGGGCTGCCAGGTCCTTCTCCCAAGCCTATAGCACCTGGTGTTCCCAGGTAGTCTTATATCCAAGGACTAACCAGGCTCAACCCTGCTTAGCTTCTGAGATTTGACAAGATCGGCTGCTACAGCCATACAGTGGTATGTCTGTAGGCGAAATGGGGAATATGGTCCTAAAATAAAGGTGTTGGCAGGGGTAGTTTCCTTCTGAAGTCTCTAAGGGAGAATGATTGGCTTTTTCAGTTTCTAATTGTTACTCACATTTAGATTTGTGGCCCCTCAGTCTATTATCACATTAGTCCTACCTGTAACCCTAACTCGGCACTCTCCTGCTCTGATTAGAGAATTTCCCTGGATGATTAACTCTGAAAGAATGCCTTGGAAGTCACTGAAGTAAAAATGTTTGAAAGAAAAACTTCTTTCAACTAGGTCTATAATTAGAAGTACAATAATCCAAATATTACATACTGTTTCCAGAATAGTCAGGTAAATGGTTGAACTCAAATATTTATTCGAATCAGAGATACAATGTCTGTACAGGAAAACCATCTACATGATAATCATTACATTTTAAATGTGAGAACAATTATTCTAAACTCTATGTACAGAATCAAAACTAAATGACTCTATTCACCCATCACATCCCTCATCCTTCACTCCCATACTAATTCAGGGTGAACCTGAAAAATAACATGTTTACACATAATTTAAAACGTGACTAATGGACACAAGAAAGCTTTTTTCAAGGAAGTTATCCAAAGTTGTACTTAAAAAACATAAAAGTGATAAGTTAAGCTAAAGGCATATTTTAACCCTCTCTACAGATAGTGGAAAATAACAATAAAGCCACCAAGTGAAAAGTTATGCGTGGCAAAAAAAACTGAAAGCGAATGTTACAATCCTAATTATATTGAGTTCTCATGAGTCTGGACAATGATAGTCACATCAGTAGAAGACATCAACAAAGCACATAGCAATCAAGTCATAAAAGAATTTTATCTGAAGGTGACTCTGTCTTAAGACACCTTCATCCATGTCTTAGATGTATACTATGATCCCTCCTTCCCCCCCTCACTCGCTCACTCTCTCAATATCCACACTTAAATCTCAAGTATATTAAGTATATTTTGTTTTTACTTTTTTTCATTACTGAGTGGCTTAACCCAGGGTCGTGTGCATATTTTACAAGCACTCTACCACTGAGCTTCACCCCAGACCTCTTTTTATTTATTTTTGTCTTGAGACATACATATATAAGTATACATATATACATATATATACATGCATATATGTGTGTGTGAAATATGTATGTGTGAAATGTATATGTATATATACGTATATACATATATATACACACACACATGCACATACACATATATAATGATATATATATATATGTATTTACCCCTTTAAGGCAGAGCTAGCTTCCACATATGAGTGAAAATGTGGTATTTCTCTTTTTGAGTCTGGATTATTTCACTTAGGTGATCTCCATATCCATCCATTTTGCTGAGATTTCATTCTTCCTTACTGCTGAGTAATATTCCATTGTGAGAATACCTGTATCCCCCATAAGAGCAGCTAAGATTAAATACCATATTATATATAATTTTAGGCATGTCAAATTTATTGTACAATATTAATATTTATGAAAACAGCACAGACTCACAAATAGAGCACCAGGCATTTTATCATCATGGAATGATAGAATGTATTTCTGGATTAATTATTAAAGTGTTTTATAATCCTGAAAATAAAAATAAAATCTGTGAGGCTCAACAAAAATATTCAATCATTCAGAACTTTTATGTATGTGCATCTTGAAATAGAAAAATATTCCATTAATAAAAAAATGTATGATAGGTTTTTTCAGTAGTGGGTGGGAGAATAACAGAGTTCCCATTTTGATCATTTACAATCACTTAATGCAAGCACGTGCTCATATTTATGCCTTCATGACGCAATATATGTTTCTGCATCAGTGAATTAGGTTATAGTTTCCTACTGTATTTACTTTTTTCACATTGGAAAATTATACATTTTTAGATAGTTAAAGATTAAAACCCCAAGTATCTGTTAGCTTGTCATGCTATTGGGGCTTGTGTGTTGCTGTGATGCTGAAAACTGTGTCACCACAGATACCAGCTGGGCCACTCATGGAGGATGGGTTTCAACTGAGCTTCCAGACTGAGACAGACTAGGGAGAAGGACCCAGCAGCCCACTCCCAAAACAATTAGCCATTGAAAACCCTATGAACAGCAGAGAAACACTCAAATATAGTATTGGAAAATGAGCCCCTCAGACTGGAAGGCATTCAAGAAATGACTGGGGAAGAGTTACTTCCTCAAAGTAGAGTCAACCTTAATGATAAGAATGGAGTAGAGCTCCTCAGACCTCCATTTGTTGACGTGGCCTGACTCAAAATGAGAAGAAACACAGTAGTTGCAACAATGGACTCAATCATAAAAAGACCTTGTGCATGGCACAGTGTTGGGTAGTGTTTCATTCTGAAATACGTAGGGTTGCTATGAGTTGGACCCAACTTGAAGGCACCTAATAATAGCAACAACAAAGATTAAAACATAAATGTTTACTTCCAACTTACTAGCTTTAATATCATGAACCCCAAAATGTAAATAACCAAACAAGTGCATGGAAAAAACTTTGACATGCTAAGCAATTATTAGAGTCAATTATAAGAACCATCAGTTTGGGTAAGTCTCTTCAGTACAGCTTTGAGATTTTGTTCTAAGTGTGATTTGATATTTTCTTATAAATGAATACAGAGTATAAATGAAGTTTAAAATAGATACAATGAGATGTTTTGAGCAGTTTCTCACAGCACTCAAAAGCAACACTGAAGAGAGCTGTTAGTGGGACAATTCTCATACTCCTTGAGAAAAATGGAGCCACCAATACGTATGCTGGCTGTTTTTGGCTTCCTCCTGCAGAGGATGACTCTGTAGGGCCAGTGAGCTCTGGGAAGCCCCTGGCAGCAGGGTCCACCCCAGCCTCACAGCAACCTGATTCATGTTTCTTTTCTCCAGTCCACAATCAGCCCTTCCCTAGGTACCTGATGTCACCAACAAAATGAGTTTCTCTGCCAGGAGCCCAGCCCTGTTACTTCTCTTTGCTGTGCTGAGTTTTCTGAAAGCAAAAAATCAATGCGCCCTGGAGGGAGGCTGGTACCCCCCAGGCATCTGTGCTAGAGCAATGACTATTCATCGCCTTCCAGCTTGTCTCAATGACATTTTCTTCTCAGAAAGCAGCCAGCAATGTACCTGTCAGTTTCCAGTAGAAAACAGGCAATTCATGTAGCTACAATGAAAATAAAGGCAAACCCAAGCCTTTGAGTTAAATATTCATCATTGCTCAACATCTGGGAGGAAGTGTCTTCAGTGTTCTGGTCTGACACTACCTATTCCTCCCATCTGTCTCACCTGAGCCTCAACCCTGGGGCTGAAAACCATCCCGATTGAGGTTTTTCGCTGGAGTAATATCAACCCTCTTTCATTTGCTGTCTCTCAGGAAGGTTTGTTGCAATAAATTGTCTCTCATCTCTTATTAGCTTGCTGTCATACTACAGAGATAGAAACAAAAAAATGAACAAAAAATCTGCTCTGCTGTCAGCAAGCTCTTTAACATGAATTCCAAAATATTCTGACTACATCGAGAAGGAAATGCAGAGACAAGTAGTTTATTATATCTGATCATTAACGATTATCAATACATACTGGTGTATTCAAGCTTTAAATGAGGTACTTTCTACAAGTTTGCTTCAATAAATAAGAATCACTTCAGCTCACAGATTATTGAAAGATATTAAAGAATATATACCAAACCTACTGAAAATAAGGAAGTGGGAAATCAGGTCAGACCTTCCAATTAATCTTAATGTCATCCAAATTCAGAGCTCTGTAATAGAAATTAACCAGTAAGTGAATATGGCATAAATGGCGGCACCCATGATTTCAAATATAAAAGTTTAGTCATCAATTTGGTAGGTATTGAGTCTGCTCTGTTAAGTCCCTGGGCAGATGAAACCGTTGGTTTGTATTTTCATCAGGGAGTTTCTTGAATAGGCACAGTGAACTCTGCAAACAGTCTGATTCACACACAGCCTGGTGCTTCTCCCAGAGGGGGATCTGGGTCCTGGGCCCAGGGTGCTCAGTTGATTCTCAGTTGGTAAAGCAAAGTCAAGTGGGAGCAGGCATTGTACCTTCTCCACTTTCACTCAGGGAAATTAGCTGAGTCATGGAAGACTGTAAAAAGCCACTGCTTCTCTCTTACAGCAAGACTGAAACCCCTTCACAAATTGCACCCCACATTAGCTACGATGCGTAGGATGTAGCTGAGATGCCACGGAGGGGGATTTTATCGCAATAAATGCAAATGCTAGAAAATAAGAAGCATCTCAAAATCGATGACATAAGCTCTCATTTCATAACACTGGAAAAGGAAGAGCCAAATACACACCAGCGATAGAGGGAAGGGAAAAATAAAGAGAAGAAGAGACACCAATGAAGCTGAAAACAGAACAAGAGAAAAAATTAGTGAAACAAAACACTGACTATTAGAACAGTCAATAAAAGCATCAAATCTCTAGTGAGAGGGTCATAAAAGAAGAAGAAGGTGCAAATTACTAATACCAGGAATGATACAGGTAACATCAGTAGAGACCCTGAAGACATCAAAGTAAGAGTCTACCCTATATGGTTCTACATGGGCTGGCATTTAGCTCAGTTGGTAGAGCACTCAGTCTCTGAGGTCCCGAGTTCGATTCCTAGCACCGCAAAAATAGGAGAAGGATGTTGCAATCTATTCCTGAGGCAATCCCAAAACAGCCATTGAAAACCCTATGAGGGTCGCTATGAGTCAGACACAACTCAACGGCACCTAACAACAAAATATGGTTCTACACGAGTATATTTCACAGACAACAGATCAATTCCTCTAAAAGCACAAAGTACCTCAATTTACCAAATATGAGAGCAATAATTTGCAGTCTTAGAAATATTAAAGAAACTAAATTTATAATATAAAGAAAATCATGAAAAATTCTGAGCCCACTAGTTCATTGAAAAATTTATCAAACATTCAAGAAGGTAAAGGAGATAACACTTTCCTGCTGAACGCTGGGCCTCCGGCATGCAAGGCAAGTGTTCTTCCACTGAGCTGCCTGCCCAGCCTCTTCTTTAAATTTTTTTTATTTTGAGATAGAGTCTGTCTAAGTTGCACAGGTTGTCTCTGGCCTCAAACTCACAATCCTTCTGTCTCAGCCTCCCAAATCAGTGGGATTAAAGTCTTGTGCCATGGCACCCTACCTACACTTTCAACCTATTTTAAGAGACCAATATATGATTCATACACTGGACATGAGAAAGAGCCCATATGTGCATGTGCATGTGTACACACACACACCCCACACACACACACCATAGACCAATATCTTTCAAAATGCTTCTTTACCACTTTAGCAAACTAAATCCAACAGCATATAAAAATACTGATACGACACAAGTGGCATTTATTATAATTACTCAAGGCTATCTCCTCATTAGAATATCAATAATTTTAGCTCACCATATCAATAAGCTACTAAAGAAAGAGGATTATTATATTAAGTCATATAAATTGAAGCAGAGAAGGCATTTCACAAAATCCACCAATCTGTTCATTAGAACTAAAATAGAATTTCCTCAACATCATAAAAATATCTACAAAACCATATAGCTAATATCATATTTAACTGTGAAAGACCGAATGCACTCCCTCAAAGATCAGAGCAAGAAAACCCTCTGTGTGCCCTTATTCAACACAGTGCTGTAAATCCTAGACACAGTAATAAGCCAAGAAAGTCATGTCGTTTGGAAGAGAAGAAATAATGATCATCTAGTTGGAGAAGGTGGTATGAGTGTCTGCATAGAACATCTCAAGTAATTAACAACCTAAATCTATAACTAATAATTGAATTTAGTAAAAAAGTCTATGAATCCATTTTACAAGACAAAGACCCCAGACTTTGCCAAACATTACTAAATAATAGGCTTTCCCTCAGCCTGTCTGGGAAAGGGAGGATTCGTGTCATGCTGGGCTAGTCACTACTTAAAGGTAGTTTCAGTAAAGCTAGAGAGAAAACAAAGATCACTATGCCCTCTCTACTCACGGGACATCCACCTTGTCTGCCTTGCCAAGGTATTTTTCCTTCTATGTCTTTCTCTTAGCCTGAGGAAGCCCCGTAATCTTAGGTCATATCACCCTAAGAACAAAGGTTTCTCCAAGGTTTCTTCTGGGTTTCTCTAAGCTTCTCCAGGTGTCTAAGTTCTTCGTAACAACAAAAGTGCTGAGTGCTTCCCCCTGGGCTGTAACATTAACACTTAGATCTCTGCTATCTGCAATAGGTCTTAAGTATTATACACCCTTACTTCCTAAGTGTGAATTATCACTTTACAATAAACCTTGTCTATATTCTGCTCTCTATTCTCTGTGTCTCGCATGAATTCTTTCAAATGGAGATCACAAGGACCAAGGTATTGCTGCTGGCTTCCTGGTAACAGGGGTTCCCCAGATCTGGTCCTCAGTAGTAGTGGTATAATTGAATGGCTCCATTTATGTTTATTAGTTATTCTACCATAAGGTAAAGCTTGCTGATCTCTCTTATCTATTGATTTGCTTCAATGTGGACTCTTAGATTGCTATTCAATTCAATGTTAAATAGGATTGTTAATGTCTCCAGTCATTAAAACCATTATTTATTTTGAAGCTCATTGTTTCCCAGATTGGACCAGTGAGAAATCCTTCAAGGTACTGTGTCAGTCCTCTTGACTAAATTCATCTTCTTTTGAGCACTTCCCCATATTCTGACACAACGAGATTAATTTTGATCAGTACAGGCTATTGTTCTTGTAGAATCTTCCTTGGTTTGTGTCTGTCTGGGGTCTCCTTATGGTATATGTATTTTAGACAGAAGTACCATAGACACATTGGTTTGTTTGTACAGCATCAGGCACAGCAAAATGTTCCATGCTCATCACCTGCTTCCTCTGGCCCAGTGCCAATATGAAAGATCTCTGGTCCTTTGCTATTAGATGTCATTTTCCAGTTCTTCCACAGCAAAAGAGGGAGCAAACTCAACTACATAGACGTGCACAAATACACACTTCTATATTTATTTATATGTTGTTGTTGTTAGGTGCCATCGAGTCAGTATCTGACTCATAGCGACCCTCGTAGGGTTTTCAGTGGCTGAGTGCTTCGGGATTTCCTTGGGAGTGGATTGCCAGGTCCTTCTCTCATTTTTGCGGTGCTGGGAATTGAACTCAGGGCCTCAGAGACTGCAGCGCAGTGCTCTACCCACTGAGCTAAATCCCAGCCCCTTTATTTATATAGTTATCCTTTATATAAACATTAACAGCCATGGAAATATGCCCAGGTCTTGGATTTGAATCAGGCACTACAGGGTTAGCTCAGTTGGTAGAGCACTGCTCTGCACTCTCTGAAGCCCTGTGTTTGATTCCCAGCAACACAAAAATGGGTGAAGGACCAGGCAATACACTCCCAAAGCAATCCCAAAACAATCAGCCATTGAAAACCCTACAAACAGCAGAGAAGCACTGACACAGTGTCAGGCATGGCACAGTGTAGGGGAATGTTTCATTCTGTTGTACATAAAGTCACTAGGAGTCAGACCTGACTCTATGGCACCTAACAACAACAATAAACTACGGGGCTAATCCTGGCCTTATTCATTTCCATATTTACAGCTGCCTTTTGTAATCTGGCTTCTATTATCTTCATTACATTTACTTATGTACTTATTCTCACTTAGTCTTAGTTTCTAGAACCATTTACACAGCCCCAGACATGTCCACATCCCATCACTCCGTAAACAAATTACACAAGTACTCTTTGTCTAGACATGCCCCCGCCACCCAACCCCTGAGTAGGTTGGCCAATTACTTGGACCCGACCAAGTGGAAGATAACTGAAAATTTTATAATTAAAAATGTACTCACTATTGCAAAGCATATAGTTATTTGTAAAGCACACATAAACTTCAGTAAATTTTAGTGAAAATACTAATATTTTCCATAAAATATTTGCATACTAATCCGAAATGTATCCTTGTTGCCCACATTTTCTGAAGACAATTGTATGCTCATCTTCTATACTATTTACCTTGTTTTTCCAAACAAAAGAATGTTTATTTATTTGTTTTGCAGTGCAGGGGTTAAACCCAGGGCCTCATTGATGCTTGGTAGGTACTTTACCACTGAGCTACATCCCTAACCCAATAATGTTTTTTCTACACATAGAGTTACACACATATATAATTGTTTTATATTCTGTACTAATCTGATGTCCAGACATTAAAAATTCTGTTAGTAACCAGCTAGCTTTAGTTTTATTTTGAATATAGTTTTCAAATATGTACTTTGATGATATTTTCCTACTTACCAAAGACAAGAACAAAGTTATTGCTTTTGAATCTTTTCCAAGCATACCAGAAGTTATCAGTGAAGCTTTATTTTTCCTGCTCTTCTCCAGTTAATTTCTAAGTCTTATGTCGAGCTTACTGGTATTATATTTGTTTTGCTCCACAAAACAAATGCTCATTTTTAAATCTTGTTTTTTGCCTTTTGCTTCAATATAGCAATTATATTTACATAGTTTTTACTTAAACAGATGTCTATGTACTTAATTTCTGTGACTCTTACTCACCTTAAGGCATAATTCATTTTCTTATTTTGACACATGAGTCAATTACATGACCATTGGAGAAAATGCTGTCTTTCTGCGACCTCTACATTATTCCCCATAAAAACCCTTTTCCAAGCCCCTGGATGACCTCTTCAGAATCATGGAATGGACAAAAATTAGCTTTATAGAATGAGCAACAAATAATTAATTAAATTTTGTCATTTCTTGGAGATTATGACCTTATAGCTATGAAATTATTAAAACAATTTTGTAAGGTTAGGTTGGCTCATGCCTTAACTGCTCAGCATCTCCTTCCATAACATTCTTCCCACCAATGTAGTAGGAGAAAATTGGTTCTGAAGATAAAAGTTAAATATAGTGTTTAGCTATTAAGAATGATTTAGTGTCTAGTAACTTAATATTCCTCCCACAGCCCACCAGACTGATAGCACAGATCTTTTGATTAAACTCTTTACAAATAGTTATTTTTGAAGGTTGTTTGCATGAATATCTCAAGTAGCAAAAGTCAATAAATCTTTGCACAGTTCCAAGAGTATTCTTTAACTAATTGTATAAATCACCAAGTTTTGCAAAGCAATTTTATGCCATTAGATTTACAATGCATTAGAGCTGATTTCTATTTAAATTTTCCATTACAAGACAAATGTTTATAAACAAATACTAAAACCTGAAATAATGCTGATAATATATCTGGCAGAACAAGAAGAGGTACTTAAAGGAAAGAAACTAAATCTTATTTGAAAGTGCTTCCAAAGTTGCAGCTTTAGGTCATGTATCACAGTACAGCCAAACAATAGACTTTGCATTGTATTAATTATTTATTTTTATTTCTCATCTTCTAGGTTGTGACTTGAATATTTAGGAATATAATAATGGTATACTAGCTTTAGAAAGAATATCAGCAATATTAAAGCACACTGCAGTCAAGCAATTCAAAATGCATGGTTACTCTACCAAATTAATCCACTGGTAGTCATTGATTGTAGCCATTCATTTGGGGATAAGAAGTAAATGACACACTTTTTGTGCTTGCTATAAGAATGAGTTCTACATTTGAAAGAGTCAGCTCTGGTGTTGGATTTCCCTGGTTGGAATCTCAGTACTATCATTTCCTGGCTATGGTGTGAGCATGCTGTATTAGTATTTCTGTTACTCCATTTTTTGTTAAGTAAAAGTGAGAAAAATACCCACCTCAATACATGAACACATATTGCACACATCATGAGCAATGTACATTATCATTTTTTGAAAGATATATTATTTGAGTCACATCTAAGTTAATATTAAGAGGTATTAGTCATTACTGGAGAAATTTATTCAGTGTCCCCCACTTAAGTGAACCATTTACACATTACAGTCTTATAGGTAAATCTACTTTAGCTAATAATCATTCCTCCATGTCCCTCAATATTACCTACTATGTTTGGGCTCCTAGTTATCCTGAAGTTTTATCTAGTAATAATGTAGACTCAATTTTATATTAGAATACTTTATATATTTCCCTTTAATTTTATTTTACACTTGCCTAATGATACAAGGGCTGGGATTTAGCTCAGTTGGTAGAGCGCTGCGCTGCAGTCTCTGAGGTCCCTAGTTCAATTCCCAGCACTGCAAAAGTGGGAGAAGGGCCTGGCAATCCACTCCCAAGGCAATCCCGAAACAGTCAGCCATTGAAAACCCTATGAGGGTCACTATGAGTCAGATACCGACTCAACAGCACCTAACAACAACAACAATGATACAAGACATGGAAGGATGGCTCAAAACATCGCATCATGCTGAGATATTCCATGTTTCCCTGTGGAAAACTCATAGGGTGTATGAGTTCTGTGGACCAAGACATTATTATTTTGTGTATTCATCTATTCTTTCATTAATTTATGCAAAATACGTAATTTCCAACTTCTGTGTAACAAATACTGTTAAATTCTGGTGATATAATGGAGAATAGCACAGATGAGGGGCCTGCCTCATGAAGCTTCCAAGTGATGGAGATAAGAGAGAGAAGGGAAAGTCTTCCTCAAGATGTTGAAGAGATGGGCTTTGGGGAAGTAACTTAGGTTGAATGAGGTCATAAGGATGGGATCTAACTGGACAGAATTAGTATCATTATAAGGTAAAGAAAGAGACGCCACAATATTCCCTCTCTTCAGTATCTCTCTCTGTCCCACTCTCCATCTCCCTTGCTTTGCCCTCCTTCCCTCCCCCTCTCCTTCCACAAAAGAAATGCCATATGAAGATACATCAAGAACCACCCACCTGTAAGTCAGGAAGAGAGCCCTCCCCAGGAACCAACCTTGAGAGCTCTGTGATCTTGGATTTCCACTCTCCGGAAATGTGGGGGGAAATAATTCTGTTGTTTAAGCCACCCAGTCTAGTTTTTAATGGCAGAAGACTAATTCAGAATTATGAATTATAAATCATTTAGCAGCACAGCTCATCAGGTAATTCATGTCAGAAGGAAACACTGAACATGACATCCAGCGCCACATCAAAACACCAGGCAAAACTGATATTCTCACTTACACAAAAAACCTGATCACATCTTTATGATGTCAAATGAGAATTTAGAACATTTTAGGAAATAATTATCCTTTAAAGCTGAAGAGTCTACAGCAAATATGGTTTTTAAATGTTCTTTTCCAAGATGAAAAAAATAGGGAAAAAAAGATGAAGAAGGAGGAGGAGGAGGAGGGAGAACATAGGAAAAGAAGGACGAGGAGGGAGAGGAGTGAGGAAAACAAGCAAAAGAAAGAGAAGGAAGAGATGACAGTGTTGGAAGAGAAAACTGAAGGATAAGGAGCTAAACAACAAGGAGGAGGAGGAGAAAAAAAATGCTCCTTGGTAGTCCATCCTTCCACTGTGCTCATTCCCCTCCTACCTTAGCTGCACCCTTAACCAGCTGCACTGTAGGCTATGGTAGTATAACCACTCCCTTGCTAATCTTCCACTACTTTGTCTTGCATCTACTTCATTTTAACCACTTCAGTTTTAATAAGCATTCTCAATTAGATCCTATTGTCGATCAGATCGGCTTTAGAGAGATTTGCTCCTACATCAGCCTGTGAGTTCATTTTCCCCTGTGGGTATCTTATAGCTTGAACTTGGGTGTGTGTGGAATAAGGAAGGAAGCGGGTACTGAATCTGTTCCAGTTGGCACCTTTCAGTGGGAGCCTCGTTGGAAGTTGCCTGGAATCACAGGTGAGATTGAGAGGATGAAATTTAAGCAGGAAGGTTATCTGGTTTAGTCCATTTCCCACACTGTAGAGAGCCTCACATGGTCTGATGTAAGATCCCCATTACAATGTGACCCAAATCCACTCTATTCATTAAACTGAAGGGATTGGCTAGCTGTGGTCTCTTTCAAGGCCTTAAGAATAAGGGATGAAATATTAAAGGTATAATCTCCTTTGTGGCAACTGATAATAATTATTATATATGCCCTTCACATTCTCTCTAGATTCTCCTCATCTTGCATCAACATTTCAGTTGTCCTACATTGCTGTTTTGGTGGGATCACCCCAATCTTCCCTGAGGAAGACATCAGAGGCCCTGAATTTTGTTTTGTCAGGCATTGGTTGCTACAATTGTATACTTCCAATATCACCAGTTAGTCCTGCTCATTTGACAGGTCCTCGGCAATAATCCTGGTCAATGACACGTGCTGTTATAGTTCCTCCTGTCTTTGCCATCACCTTAAAGAAGCCAAAATGATTATGTGGACATTCCAGCTGAAGCTCAGTGGGAATGTCACAGGGGTTCTCAATGGAGCTTTTATAAATGTAGGAAAAGGGATGCATTCTCTGGAAAATCCTGAGGATGGAATGACAAATTAAGAACTCAAGGTGTGGGTATTTACAATGAGATGGCCCCATTCCACTTGTTGTCTTTCAAACTCTAAACTCAACTATTGTAGCTCTAGAAGAAACTGTGCATACCTTAGCAATTACATCCATACACACTCCACACATTGATAGACAGTGCCAAGAATCCTTGATGTGTTGTTCCCAGACTGATACAATGACTGAGTCTTTAGCAATATGTCATTATTCTACATGACAGGGTGCTTTCAGGTGAAGTAATATCTGGCAGAGCCAGTGGCTCCTGGTACCAGACCCCCGAATAGCCAGTAACTGTCCTTAGAGTATGTACCTCTGTGTCATGGGTCCCTTAAGCCAATGTCAGACTTGATGATTCTCTAAGATGTATAAGACTCAGGAAAAAAAAACTTATGATTGGTTAGGGTATGTGATGTTGTTATTGTTAGGTGCTGTCAAGTCAGAAGATCTGACTCATAGTGATCCTCACAGGGCTTTCAATGGCTAGTTGTTTCGGGATTGCTTCACTTCAGGGGTTGATTGCCATGTCCTTCTACTGCTTTGTTTTTTGTTTTGTTTTTTTTTTTTTTTTAACAGTGCTAGGGATTGAACCCAGGTCCTCAAAGAGTGCAGAGCAGCACTCTATCAACTGAACTAAACCTCAGCCCCATACTAGAAGATCAAAGATTAAAATTAGCAAAGGGGAAAGGGGAAATCCAAGGGAAAACAGGTGTGAGATTCCAGGTATCTCTTCCCTATGGAGGTGCATAGGATATAATTAATTATCCCAGTACTTGTGGGTAACAGCACAATCATAGTGTTACCAATGATGATCCTCAACTGAAACTTGCTCCTCAGGGTTTTCATGGAGGGCTAATCCCATGCAGGCATGCAGCAAGGCTGTGACTAACCTTAACCCTTCAACACAGGGTGAAACCAGGCATTCTCCACAAATCACATCATCAGGATAAACTTACTGGTCACAGAGGCCTCAGACATACAAATAACCTCTTCTTAGGCAGAATATTTCAAGAGCTCAGGGTTTTCTCCAGGGAGTCAGCCAAGGGTCTCTGTCCTGAGGCAGGCATTTATTTCCCATGGGCAGGGTTTGAGCAACAAAAACCTGGTGAGGTACCCTTTTGCTGCACAACCTCCTCAGGTATATAGTGGGACTTTCAGCTGAAGGCAATGCTATGTAATTGGTGATATTATTGGACATTGTCCAGTGGGGCACTTCGCAAGTGGACAGAGACTTGTGCTAGCCAAGAAACCAGAAGTGCCACTGAACAGAAAACATGAGATACATTTTTGAGACAAGTTGATGTTAGAGAAGACACAGCGAAAATCTGCACAGATGACTGGAGTCAAAGAAGACATAAGAGGATGTGAGTTATAGACCTACAGACACAGATATAGAGAACAGCAGAGGGGCGGAAGGTCACCCACACAATCTCCATCAGGCTTCTTCACCTTTTCTCTGGTTCAGGGAGCCACACTAGCTCTGACTGCCTTAAAGAAATTGTGGTGGGGGAATTCAAGAGCAGAATTCCAAACTTCTTTCCCATTTGAGTCTCCTGAGATCTAAGGGAAACTTCCCTCAGAGTGCAGACACCATCATCAAGAATCCTTAGATTAGCAAGTTGAAGATTGATCAGTTAGAAGCAAATCATAGGTTTGGCTGTTCAGCATATTGAGAAGAACCAGAATAGAACTTGGCAGACATATATTCAATGAGGTTAAAAATTGTTACTATATTATGTACATCCTTTGCCACAAACTTAATGCAGATGTTTTTCTTTAAGATACATCTGATAGGATTGGAAACTCCATACTGTAAAATAGCTAAACCCCAAGATAATAAGAAGGGAATCTAGGAATGCTTTCAACCAACTACAGGGAGGAATGTTTGGTATCATGGAATCAAATGGCCCCAAATGAAAGGTGAAAAATGATACAAAAGTCACATGATCAACAATAGACTTTTAGATGCAACCAGCTGTAGCTAAGGTATCTCCATATTTTTTCTTTCATCAAGTAAGGCAAGTTATTCTGGAGACCTAAGCATTCTGTTGCAGCTTATAAATCTTTGTTCAGCTATCTCACAGGAAACCAAAAACTTTTCATGGTTATAAAATGTTCAATTAAACTGTCCAGATGCTACAATGGAAGAACTTCCAAATTATAAAATGTTTATGTCAACACCACATTTTATTTGTACTTTATGTGGCGTGAGGAACACATGGTCTCAGAAGATTTCCTCATCAGACTACTAGCCAGCATTTATTTTCATTCTCAAACACATGTGCACATTCATTCCTGTGCACACAAATGCACATACATGCTAGGAATTCTCCGAGGAGAGAATTAAGAATCTTTACACTGTAGTTGGGCTGGGATTTAGCTCAGTTGGTAGAGCACTGCACTGCAGTCTCTGAGGACCGGAGTTCAATTCCCAGCACAATATAAGTATCTGTAGGTAGTTGGTGCAATTGTATGGGTGATTCCCACCTAGTGCAAAATTACTGCTTTTAATTTAGAATAAATTAGTTTGCTTGTTCTATGTTTAAACTCCCTGTTACTCATTTTGGAGTGAAGTGACTTAAATCTGAGGCGACTACTTCTGTTATTTCCTCCCCCTTGCTGTGTTCTAATGTAGGCTGCATATTATTAACCCTTTTCCTCCCATCTTGGTTCCTCCTATAGCCACCACTCACTTTGACTTCTGTAATAGTGATTTTATGGGTCTATGTCTTATTCCGAGTTCAGAATACTCATGAACAGCTTTCAATAACACACAGAGTACGTCTTGAACCACTTAGGTCTCACCCCTATCTTGTCTTATTCAGTCTGTGATACCCAGCCACAGCACTCACAACCCGCTCCCAGAATGCAACTGCCCTTGCCAAACTTGGAATATCTTCTCTTCATAATGAACACCAGGCATCATTCAAACATAGGTTAAATACCTGATCATCCAGGTTTGCTTCCTTTACTCTTCCAACAAGTCTGAGCTCTGCAGCCACCATGGCCTTTCTTTATTTCTCTGTTACTTACTGCATGCTGGTGTTGAATCCCATCAGATTTTGGAAGCTCAGCAGTATCTGCCTGGTTAGTCTTTGAATGGGAAACTACCTGAGAATACCAGGTGCTGCAGATTAGGAGGAAGGACCTGATAGCCCACGCCAGAAGCAATCTTCCATTGAAAACCCTGTGAATAGCAGGGAAGCACTGACAAGAGGCTGAGGCATGGCACAGTGCTGGGGAGTGTTTCATGCTGTTGTACATAGGGTCTCTATGAGTCAGACCAACTGGACGGCACCTAACAACAACAACAGCATGCAACCCTTGGCTAGTGTTGCGATTCCTTGCTTTGGCATTCCCTTAAGTTCTGGACTCCTAGAATAGAGGGACCATGCTTTATTCTTCACAGTTACAACTTTCACAACTAACTAGTGTTTCTGATTCTAGCACATTATGAGAAATTACTCTTCTTGGGTTTGCTTCATGTCCTGACCAGAGGGCTATACAAGAGAAGGTTACAATTCCTGAGCCTCAGAATTCACTGAGCAATTCTGTGGCTTTTGCAAAAAGAAGAATCAAAGTTATGCTGTAATAAATTTGCATGCATGCAATGCAAACTCTCAAAACAATTTTAAACCCAGCATCTCACTGCAAAATTTCAGTGAGGTTAAGGTGGGGGTTGACATCATAGATTTAAGATGAAAAAACAGAGACAGGAAGAGGCAATGAATAATAACATGACCTTTAAGATGCAGCTCTGAGTTGACTTTGCTCCCGTCAGCATCTGGGTCCTTAATGTAGTCAGGAGGTGTCTGGGGAGCTTACAGTAAGCCGATATGTTATGCTGTGTCAGCAATTTTCTAGAGTATTGTGTTATGCTATTAACTCATATTGTATTCCTCTTTGCTACTCTGCAAACATATGGTTATTAGATTTAGAATGTTATTAGCATAAATGCAATCTCAAGTAACTTGGAAATTAACGTGAAAAAACTCAGAATCAGCCAAGAAACACTGTTGGCAAAGACTCCATTGAACCCTTCCTTATTAGCATAAAGGAACTAGCAAGTGATCAGTGTTTCAGAAATAATAAGACAGCCACACTGTTTACAGGGCGATAACGTTATGCAATGATAAGAAGCAAATTATATTTCAATGGCCATTAAAAATGTCCTTTATGTCTGCTTCTCCAAGGTTCTTGAACTAAACTTGAGGCATTTTGGAGTAGCCATATTATTATTTATTTTCTATTTGACGCTCCTGAAGGTCCTTACAAAGACTGATCATCTAAAAGTAAGAGTTTAGAAAAGATATTTTATCTTTTATACCATAGCTCAAAATCATTCTGGTACCTGCTGACCTTGTCTAGCATTCTGCAGACTTTTCAGAAATGAAATTTTATTATATAGCACTGTGCTATAAACCTGATCCTCTCTTTTCCACCATGAAAACAATTTGGTGGAATCCTAAGTGAATAAACCATGGAACCTGAAGCAGATTGACTTATTGTCCCAAGGAAGGAACTGGATTATTTTTAGAAAATAAATATTATGCCTGTCCTGATATCATTTTTATTCCACAAGAGGGAATATAAGTAGAGACATTTGAAAGTATGTGAGGATGTCTTGAAATTATTAAAAAGTCATGGTTGGTTGAATTAGTCTCAGAGGTACTCATGGGATAAAGTTAGATGCCAAAAAGTAACATACAGAGTAGGAAGACTAAGCAACCTTCAGAACTTTTGGGGAAATGGTATTTAAGTGGAGAGATGCTTGACATTTTAGAAGCAGAGGGGCTGATAATTAATGACAACAAAATTAAGTATTATCAAATTGGGAGACATTTTAAACCAATTCTTCTAAAGAATTAATTGTTTAGACATATGGTATTCAGCTCTTACACCAACAGAGACAAAGAGCATGGTGGCTAGTGACAGAGACATTCCTCCTGTGGTCTCTACACTTTTACACATAGTATATGACTAGAGCCTGCAGCTGTATCCCTGTGGCATCCAATCCCATCAGATCTCAGAAGCTAAGCAGGGTTGGGTATGGTTAGTACTTGGATGGGAGACTGCCTGGGAACACCACATGCTGTAGGCTTGGGAGAAGGACCCAGCAACCCACTCCCAAAAATCAATCTGCCATTGAAAACCTTATGAACAGCAGAGAAGCACTGACAGTAGTGTTTTGCCTATTGTGCACAGGGTGGCTATGAGTTGGATACCGATTCCATGGCACCCAGCAGCAGCAACAATGTATGAATACAGTCCTGACATTCTCAAAAAACATCAAATGACCAAAATAGGTACAATACCATGTACAATGATCTCTCTAGCTTGGAAAACATTCTCCCAGGTTCTCGACTGTCATTTTCAAGTTCTTCTATAATTTTTAAATGACTTTTTGTTTATAGTTAGCTTTGGTGTTTTTAACTGTGATATTAGCAGTACTGATGCGAAAAGCTACTGCCTGCCTAGTGGTTTCTTTGAACCATGCCTGGACACCACGCTAGGGCTCTAGGTGTGTGAAGGGTATTACGTCTCCTTCCACACAGCCTCTTTGGGAGAGAAGCTGCTCCTGGGAGAGGAGGTGTGGAGGCACTGGGGGGCTGGAGAAGCATTGCTGGAATTCACTGGCCTGGAGCCCCGGCGACTAAGCTCTGGGACTTTTGAGATAAGCATTGGCCTCAGTCTCTTCAGTTGTGAACTAGAGGTTGAGTAAGGCAAATATTTCCATTACAAAAATCTTTGAAGTGGCAGTATTTCGTTTCAATAAATCAAAAGGCTTTCTTTCCATAAGTCAGAAGAAAGGTCAATACACGCTATTTGTAGCTTTGGTCTCTGAACTTCTGTCCAACACACATGCATTCTCTTCTTTTATGTTACCTGTTTTATTGAGGTACGCTATCGTGTCATTTCCACTATAAGGTATGTAATTCACTGGTGAAGGAGATGGCACACGCACATATAGGTAAACGGGATTATATATTCACATAAAATGTAAACTTCACAGCCCTGAAAACAAAAGCTGTAGCTATCGCATTTTATTTTTCTTTTGCTGATGATTATCACATACATAAGCCACAGACCACCTCTGTGGACAGGTCGCATGCTGTTCTCTTCTCTGTAGTATGCTGGAGCCTGTTTGTCCACAAGCCTGCTGCACTGAGCTCCAGTTGTAGTGATTTTAAATACAGTCTGGAAGAAGAGACTCCCAGCCACTGACAGCTCACTTGTTTTGCATGCTTCACAAAGCTTACCGACACCTATTAGCCAGAGATTCCCTAATGTCGTTATTTATGGACTCCAAACCATGGCCGCCTCTCAAAGCTCTCTGAGCCAGACCTTCCTGTGGTACACAGACACAGCTGGTCACATCACCTAGACGTGAAGGCCCCTTGGCCTGCCCCTCAGGTGGTCCTTGTCCAGGATGTAGGGGCTTCTTGTGCATATGCGGGTGTCAAAGCATGCCCAAAATAAAGCTCACCATGGGCTCCCACTGCCTCATGCTCTTAACCTTTTTCCTAGCTCAGCACCTGCATCCTTAGACTTTACTACGGTGGTGAAAAGAAAATGAAGGATGCAATTGCCCATATATATTTATATTCTCGATGGGACAGGAGCTGCCAGGTGTTCCTCAGTCACACTATCATCTTATGTCATCAAGTTCTTACTCACTGGGGTAAAGGTATTATTATCCCTTTACAAACAAAATATTGAGACTTAACTGAATCAACACTTCTCCTAACAGAGAAGATAGATAACTTGACCCTGCGGAACAAAAAACAACCTTCAAATCTCATTGTTTCTGGCTATAAATCTCTAGACTGACAGTGTGTAGCACTTGGCAGCTAACCTGGACTCTATGGTCACATTCTGAGGGATTACACCTTTGCCACAACCTGACCTGCCTCAGGTGCCTCATTTTTCCCGAGTCTCCGTTGCTCTACATGGAAAGGTGGTACAAAAAAACCCTGCCGATACATCCAGGGCTCTGTACTCTATAACACAGAAGCCATTAATTACTTCATCATCTGGAGGGAGTCCACGTGGAGAAAACCATTACCTTTCCTTTTCACTTGGGAGGTGAGTCTATATATTAGGGACATCATGCTGTGGGGATTAGAGAGTTCAAACGATGATGTGAAGCATGGCTCTGCAACCAACTTGTGCCACAGTGATATTTGGGCAAGAAAGGTAAGAATTAATTATTTTGAATCTATTGCCACAAAAGGAGATTGAATAGATCTGTGGAGAGACAGATGGAAGGAGTGGAGAAGGGAAGGAGGAACAGACTACTCCTCGGCTATCTAAAAAGAGTATCCCCAAAACAACTCAAAGTCTGCATTAAGTCCTTTCTTTTTCTTTCAATAGGAAAAAACAGCACTAATATATGGGAACCAAAATATTGCCATTGTATACAAAGTATCTTATTTTTACTTTATCATCTCAAGGCACAGATTAAGAAAGATGATAATTTTTTAAACAATTAAGAAACAGGAAAGTTTAGAAAAATATTGTCTTTATAGAACTACAGTATTCCAAACACACATTTTTCTCTAATTAATATTTTCTAGGCTGACTATACTATTCATCTTAGCCAGGAGTAAGAGGAAGGAGATAAAAAATTGAATTTCCAGCTGCGGTTGCAATTATAAGTCCTCATTCCACCAGGCACATGATTAGGTAATTTATGAAATAAGAGAAAAAGAAGTCATACTTTATTTAAACCACAAATTGTAGAATTTCTTTGATAAGTTGAAGAAACTGAAAACAATATTTAACAAAATTTTCTACGGAGAGATAACAAGAAGTACATCTCCATTATGACTTCAAAGTGTGTGTGTGTGTGTGTGTGTGTGTGCAAGCGTGCACGCATGCACATATGTGTGTGTGTATGTTAATACCCACATTTTAGGGCAGCTCTTCAAAGTGATATGAAATAATGAATTTACCTCCTAAGGGAAATTCTGTTAGAATACTGAAAACTCACACAGTACAGCCTTTCATGACTAATGAACTCCCTGTCCTAGCTTCACCTAGACTTACCAGTCAAATCCAAAGTATTCTCTTCTAAATCAATTGGCTTAAAGTACTATTTTGTATGTTGCATGGCAACATTGGACAACTATTTGCTGTGGGCTCTTAATTTAGGGTCCATCACTCAAACTTTAATTTAAAAGTTTGTTCCCAGTAAAATGTCTTATAATTTATGAACATCATAAATACCACATCACAGTGACCAGAGACCCTGCTGAGGGTCTCTGCTTCCCTGGAGAAGTGACATCACATGACAAGTTGCCTGGAAGGGTGGAGCTCTGGCGAAGGACACTGCTGATTGCCTCTCTTACTGACACCTCTGCTCTTCCTTGGCCTACATGGCATCTCACAATGTCAATTCTCCTCTACCTCCACCTTGCTCTTTCCAAGCTCCTTTCTGGACCCCTGCTCTACTTCATACCTCTTAAATGTTAGTGATTCCCACTATTGAGACTCATCTACCTAATTTATATAGCTCTCTAGACAACTTCTAAGTCCAGAGCCTGCAGCCGTACCACTGTGGCATCTGATCCCCTCACATCTCGGAAGCTAAGCAGGATCAGACCTGGTTAGTCCTTGGATAGGAGACTGCCTGGGAATACCAGGTGCTATAGCCTTGGGAGAAGGACCCAGCAGTCCACTCCCAAAACAATCAGCCATTGAAAACCTTATGAATAGCAGAGAAACACTGACAATAGCATTTGACTTGTTGTATGTAGGGTCTCTATGAGTGGGACACAGACTTGAGGGCACCTAACAACAACAACAAAGTCCAGAGCTGTCATTTAGATGCTAATGATTTCCAAATAATGATATCACTTACCTACTGGCTGTTTCTGAGCTATGTGAACACTCATTTTGCCCTTTTCTTCTATCCTAATGTTAGTAACTATGCCCACCAGAGAGGGGTTAGAAAAGAGACAGAGAAAGCTTTATGATGGCATAAATTTCAAATGAGATTTCTTTCCACTTCTTCCTAAACTTAGGGATTAATTTATGTTGACTCCTTTGCAAGTATTTTAATGGTTTATGTTTTCTTTTGACATATACATCGTGTTTTCTCCACCCAGAATATATTTCCAGCATATTTAATTTGCTGCTTTATATTCATCCTTCAATTCTCAGCTCAAACATGACCTTCTTCTGTGATGTTTAAAAGCCCATCTGTTATGTCATCAAATCTACTGGGTATATCTCTTTTATAGCCATTACAAACTATTTACATTTGTCCAGGTACAACTGTTGGGCTCTTTGTGAGTGGGGCCCTTAGGAGAGCGAAGCCCTCTTGTAACTGTGCTATCTAAACCAATATCATTCCTAAGGAAGGACAAGGCTGACAAGAGAAGCGTGCACTCTCATGGATTCAGGCATTGGGGAGTGAGGTAGTATTTCTCTTTTTGTCCACCATACGTTTATATATCCTGATACATAAAATTAGTTTTAAGAATGTGGGTATTTTAGGACTGAATTTAGTTTGACAGCATACTAGGATCGTTGCTGCAGTTATTAGGTGTTGTCAAGTCGGATTTGACTCATAGCGACCCTATGTACAACAGAAGAAACACTCCCCTACACTGTGCCATGCCCAGCACCATTGTCAGTGCTTCTCTGCTATTCATAGGGTTTTCAGTGACTCTTTTTGGGAGTGGGTTGCTGGGTCCTTCTCTCAAGCCTACAGCACTCAGTATTCCCAGGCAGTCTCCCATCCAACTACTAACCACGCCCGACCCTGCTTAGCTTCTGAGATCAGATGGCATCGGATGCCAGGGTGATACAGCTATAGACACAATGCTTGCTTGTTGTTGTTAGGATAGTGATCCTACGCACAACAGACACTATTACTAGTGCTTCTCTGCTATTCATAGGGTTTTCAATGTTGGATTGTTTTTTGGGAGTTGGTTGCTGGGTCCTTCTTCCAAGCCTACAGCACCTGGTGTTCCCAGGCTGTCTCCCATTCAAGTACTAACTAGGTCTGATCCTGCTTAGCTTCGGAGATCTGACAAGATCCTATGCCACAGTGGTACAGCTGCAGGCAAGATTTGGGGGAGGGGCCGTACCAGACAGTTGAACCCAGGGCCTCACACATGCTAGCTAAGTGCTCTACCACTGAGCCATATCCCCAGCCCCAATACTTGCATTAGGGAGAGATAAATCAAAGACACTGGCAGTCCCTGATTTACCATGACTCAACTTACAATTTTGAGACTTTATGATGGTATTAAAGCAGTACATACTCAATAGAAACTGTGTTTTGAATTTTTGTCTGTTCTCGAACTAGCTATAATGTGGTATGATTCTCTCTCAGGATGCTGGGCAGTGTCCATGAGCTGCAGCTTCTACTCAGAACCATGATCACAAGCCTAAACCACAGAAGCTCTGTACTGTGTTCCTCAGTTATGATGCTCAATAATTTTGATGTATTAAATTTGTTTTTGGCTTTTGATATTTTCAACTTGTAGTGGATTTTCAGGACATAACCATGTCATAAGTCAAGGCACATCTGTAGCTGCTTCTATTGGTGAGCAGATTGGGGAGAATAAACTGTCTAAATCCAGATCCACTTTTCTAGGTGAAGAAATGTACTCTGCAGACACAGGGCTATCTTGTATTAAGCTAAATGGCCATTAGGAACGCTAGAAAAGCACTTCTGTTTTCATAAGGAGCCAATATCAGTACATATACTGGGCCTTGCTGCATGAGAGTAGCTTTTGTCACCATGACCCAGAAAAAGAGTCTAAGGGAGTCTTACAATTTATCCCTAATATCATAGGAGGCTGTATTCCAAAGTCTGGATTGGAGCTTGCATTGCATCTTGTGAGGTGAAGAGAAATCATTTCTGTTCTTATCATATATTTGGGGCCACCTGGAACAATATTTTAGCAGTGTTCCAAGAGCAATTTTATTGAGACATTCTGTTCCCAATAGAGCTTTTCAGCATACTGAATGGCTGGTGCTGTGTGCCGTGACAATATCATGGAGAGACATAGGAAGAAAGAGTTGTTAGTTAGATTCATGTCACCAAACATGACAAGCTTGTCATAAAAGCTTGCATTGCAAATCTCCCCTCTATAGTTCTGTGATAAAGACCCCTGCTATCTAGTTTGGAGCCTGCAGCCTTACCACTGTGGCATCCAATCCCATCAACTCTCAGAAGCTAAGCAGAGTCGGGCCTGGTTATTACTTGGATGGGGGACCACCTGGGAACTCCAGGTGCTGCAGGTTTGGAAGAAGGACCCGGCAACCCACTCCCAAAAAACAATCAGCCATTGAAATCCCTATGAATAGCAGAGAAGCACTGACAATAGTGTTTCATCTCTTGTGTGTATGGACATTATGAGTTGGACACCAACTCGACAGCACCTAACAACAACAATCTAGTTTGGCATGGAATGATCTGTTAAAATAATCAGAAATTTATTTATCTGGGAAATCTGTGAGTGCAACGGGTCACTGTATATGTGTATCAGACTGAGAATATTGCTAAAATCTTGTTTCTTTATCCTGCGCTTGTACCACCAAAATCATACTGTTTCCATAACAATTACTTCCTCTAATGAGTTCCAAATAGTTCTCAAAGTTCTCTAACTCCCAAGTATTCAGACTTATCCTGTCACAGGAATAACCATGATGCTGGAGGTGGGAGTTATACCTACAGCATTGTTAAGCATTGAAGAGACAATTTTTACACTCATGGAAATTCAACATATGATATTTGTATCAGGAGGAGTCTTCCAGCACTTAACAACATTTTCTCTACAAAATATTTCCTTATGTCCCAGCCCAAAATAACAACTATTCACTGCATTTCTGCTATATTCTTGAAAGTATCTTTCATATTTTACAAGTATGATCTCATTTTGTTTGCTCAATGATGCATAGACAAATTGTTTGAGATTGTATATCTAGAGCAGTATTGGAGAAAGTGTCCTTCCAGTATGGTAGAGAATAAGATGATCTTGCTGTCAGAAGTCCCTCCCTCAGGGCTCTGAAACAAATGGGATGATTCAGAAAAGTTGGATGGGGGAAGAATTTTTAGCCATGTGCTTGGGAGAAATGGTCCACTTTGTACCCCCCATTACAATTTTTATGCAGACTGGGATGGTAAACTGAGGTAAAGGTCATCTCTCAAGATCACCATTACATTATTTTAATCTGAGCTAGAACCATTTTTATTAGGAAACATAGGGATGGCTGGCTGCAAGGTTTATGTTTAGAATTGTCCTTTCAAAATTATACTTGATTAGGTCTCCAGAGAGAAAATTCATGAAGCATAGTCTCCTGAACTGATGAGGGCTTATTCTATGAGGTTCCCTTAATCATGGAACCTGTAGAGCCTGGACAAGCGAGTGGATGCTGGAGATAATCACAACAGGCCATGATTACATGACAGAGGTGTGACAGTGTTGGCTCAGCTGATGGACCCAGGGTGAAGTGACTGAGATGCCTCTCCATCCCCACAGAAGATGAAGAGCTGAGGGAGAGCACCTGCTCATAGACCTACCCAAGTATGTGTCTTTTGGAAGTCTCTATTTTGCATGGATCCTAAAACATAAGCTAGTCCTCATCCCAAGGATGGCCTAGCATGGGAGTAAATGATAGTGAGGAAGTTCTGGGCATTTCTAGCATCTCCTCTGTTCTGGAATATTCTATTCTCTTCTAGGTCATCAAGTCAATAATCAAGTGTCACAATGATGCTTATGCTAATATTCCAAAGTGGTACCATTTTAAGCTTTGTCATAATTCAAGATATACAAGCATCCAATCACCTCAGTCCTACCTAAAATTTCAGATTACTAACATGCACTCACTGTCCAACACTCGGTGCGAGTTGGTTTGTATTTTTCTCCTTGCTTAAGGAATAGCTCCTATAGGAAATTCTTCACCGTATCTCAGCTCTCTGCCTGACAGCCAGCCAACATCAACCTACATCCAGGTCATGAAAAGCTAGAGATTCTCCCTCACCTGAGGTTTTGAGCAGCCCCTTCTGCTCCTCAGAGAGCTCTTCCTCTGTCCCACATCCAACTCCATTCTCACCAGCACTTCTACTCTCAGCTAGGTGCCTCTGTTTTCCATGGGGCTCAGGGTCTTTATCAGTATCCATGTTTTCACATCTGCCAGAATTTCCTTCATTTTGAGCTAAATTTTTAGTTACTTGAGGGCAGGGATAATTTTCAATGTTCTTTTTATACCTAGCACATAATTCAGGCCCACTTAATAAGTGTTTATTGTTTGTTTGCTTTTAATGAATTTTTTTCTTCTCACAAAACTTGTTTATGAAGAGTATCTTAGTCATGGGAGTTATAAAAATAATTTTTAAATTGTAAAAGTAATAATTGCTAACTATTCATAATTTTTCTGCTTAGCTGATTTACATGCATCAGTTGTCTCATCCAATCATCTTAACATCACTGAGAAAGAAATTATTATTATCCCCATATTACAGATGATGAAACTGAGATATTTAAAGAGCTGCCTGATGATTCATATCAAGTAAATAGCTGAACTAGGATTACAATATAAACACTCGATTACTAATAATTGGTTGAAATCAGCAGAGTTCATTTAAAAGATTGATTTTGATATCTTGCTATACAAATGTAAAACTAATTATTGAAACACTAGAAGTACTTGTGAACCAGTTGACAATTTTCATCTTCCATGAGCATCTTGTGGAGAGAAAGATGCTGTCTTCATTCAGATGCCGAGTTACAACCATCCTTCATCAGATGCACCAATTTCATATTTGTTTCCTGAAATAGCTGTGAATTCTTTTGATGGTAATTAAATTGCACTTAATCAATTTAAGAGAGAAAAGCCATCTGTCAGGTGTATGAACCTAATTAGCCATAGTTTTTTTAATGGACCAGTATATAATGATAGGGATATTATTATCAAGAGTTACAATTCAAACATACAGAATTTTATCATTATATTTTGTGAGAATCTTAGCAGCTCATAATGTCTATTTCTGAAAGAATCTTCATACTTTGGCTAGATAAAAAAACCATTTTATGGGAGACAGCATTTGAATGAAGTCATTTATCATGAGGGCAGAGTTATAGAGTGCCTCTTGTGGAAGATATTAGCCAGTTCATCCAAAGACGTTTTACTTTTGTTTATTTGTTTGTTTATTTATTTATTTTATATTATTTTATTTTATTTTTTGTGGCGCTAGGGATTGACCTCAGGGCCTTGTGCCCACTATGCAAGCCCTCTACCACTGAGCTACAGCTCCAGACCCCACAGGCACTTATATTATATATCCTGAGGTGCCAAGAAATGTATACGCATTCTAAGCGATGTTATCTCTGTATTACTGTTTAAAGTTGAATTACAGTAGTAATGTATAGTTTAACATTTGCTCAAAAGATGAGGCTAATCAAATGAATGCTACCTCCACTGTGTGACAGGACAGTCCCCAAAATGGCAGAAGCACAGTTGTCACACAAGACCATTTTGAAGTGGTATTTGAAATTCCACAACGTGGTGGAAGTACAACAACAATGAAGGCACGAGTACACACGAGGGCCTCCACACGCCTAACAATTTCACACCACTTGGTAAGTTTGAGACTCAGGGTACTTTGTGTGATGTGCACAGGGAAGATCTGGAGGGCTTCACACAGTAACTGGTCCGGCTTCTTCTGCTGTGGTAACCACATTGAGAACCTCTTGCAATTGCTGGAGTCAAAAGTGACTTGTATTTATCTTTTGTTATCAACATATAGTATCACAATTTTAATTCGGTGTCTTCCTTTTTAAAGTGTCCATACATTTTTTTGTCACTCTCTTTGAACATGCCACACGTTTCTCTGGCACCCATACAGTAGTTGTTACGTGAGAAACTATAGGACTTGAGGATGAATGAGGCACTGTTGCTACCTGTAGTATTTCATATGATAGTTGAGGGAGTTAGTGTGCATTTGATGCAAGAAACATAAAACTTTCAATTTATCTAACTTGTTCAGACAAATGCTTGATTAATCCTCATAACCATCTCCTAAGTGGATATTTCTATTTTGAACAAAAACTCTGTAGTTGGTGAAGGTAGAGAGTTAACAACCAGTGATAAAGTCAGCAAGGTTGGCTAAAAACACACACTCTCTCTCCATATATACATACATATGTGTGTGTGTGTGTGTGTATATGTATATACACACATATATATATACATACATACATACATATATATATATATATATATATATATATATATATGGCTTTCTTTTAGTTCCTGAAGTAGTGAGGTTTTACATATGTCTTTGAAAGGAAGCCTGAAGAAGTTTTTGTTGTTGTTTTTGTTGTAACACTTGGAGAGAAAGTGCAAGCCCAGATTTTTCACAGATACTCTTTTGAAAGAAAGAAGATAGTTATCTAGACAATTGGCATGTTGTTGTTGTTGGGTGCCATCACATCTTATCTGATTCATACTGACTCTAAGTACAGCAGAATGAAACACTATGAAACACTGTGCCATGCACACGATCTTTTTGATTTGAATCCATTGCTGCAGCCACCATATTTCTTCTCATTTTGAGTTGTGCCACATCAACAAAAGGAGGTCCCAGGGTCTTTATTCCACTCCCCTTGACTCTACTTGGAGGAGACAACTCTTCCCCAGTCATCTCTTGAATGCCTTCTAGCCTGGGGAGCTCATTTCTTGGCATTATATTTGACAGTATTTCTCTGCTGTGCATATGGTTTTCAAAGGCTGATTGTTTTGAGAGAAGGCTTCTGGGTCCTCCTCCTTAGTCTTTCTCAGTCTGGAAGCTCAGCTGAACCCTGTCCACCATGGTAGGGCCTTCTGGTGTCTAAAATCCTTTTGGCATAACTTATAGCATCACAGGAACACACAAGTGCCCACAGCATGCCATGCTGACTGACAGTTGGCATATAAACATTAAATCTGAAATTCACCAACTGAATTTTATGCTTTCAGACAACTAGACTGATATTATGGAGACTGAGAACCCTGCTCTGCAAGCAGCAAGTGACACATTGGTAATACACCAGGAGGACTCGGGGCTCTGCTACTCAGCATCGGCAAACATTCATCGAAGGAGTATTTTGCTTTATGGGCAAATTATAAACTCCCTCCGATGGTCTATAAGTCTCTTCATTTGTGGCCTCTGCTTCCAACCCCAAAGGCTGGCTGCATCTCAGCAATACTGAATAAATTAAACCTTAATAATAATTTATCTTTATTTGGTGGGGACTCCATTATGCATCCATTCTTAGGAGTTATTAAGATGTGGAGGGAAACCCATTTGGATGTCTTCAGGAGCCCACTCTGAGAGCGGCAAGTATGCCCAGATGCTCTGATATTACAATAATCCATTTTCAGTTATCATGTATCATAAGGAAACAAAGTTTTTAGCACCTCAGAGGTTACTGCCAGCTTTTGCAGCGTATGAGATTTAGGTTCATGCCTCAGCAAATTTACAAATTACAACATGACATATTGGTTCATGCATAGACAAAAGTTGGGACACTAAATCTGTAAATGTCAAGGGTCTGCTCTATTACAAATGCCAACAACCACACATAATTCCAGGTAATCACATCGTTGAAATTTAAAGTTGTTGCTTCTACCTTCCACATGGTGAAGAAGAGGCAAAAAAAATTAAAAATAAATAACTTGTACTACATTGATGACATCTGACTATACCATTGTTGCCACAACTAGTGAACTTCCTTTGTGAAAGTATTGATTTTCAAGATAAAAAAATGTATTAATGAGAAATGTAGCAATTATAAAATTTTGACCATGGGAAGGATGTTCTTTCAACAGACAGAAAGTGCAACAGAGGGAGAAATTTGAAAGACAAAGGAGCATAAATTTAATCAGGGACTACAGAAAATGAAGTGATCATGGGTTATTCTTATGTTGACAAATAACTACTTTGGACTGAGGTAGCAAAACATTTCCACAGAGGCCATTCTTCCCAGGCAAAAAATTCAATTATTCCCAGTTCTTTCCTCTTCAAAGAAATCATTGGCATCACCTAAGAGGCCCGGAGCATGCAGGATGTCATATTCATGACCTCCCCTTCTGCTTTCATCATCTGTCTTCTGGAATTTCCTCCAAACCCAACTCCCTACAACTAGTTGATGTTTAAGAAAGCTCTAGAGGAATTGACCTAGATCACAAGCAAGTCATCTCTCCCTGGATCCCATAGTTGACATAACACATAAACCAAGTTTTCAAATCCCACAACATCTCAGCTACACTCTGCTTGACACGTCTATGACAAGATTTACCTATCTGATGTCACAAATGTATAAAGTTACCTGCACTGAAATGTGAACTCATCTACACCCCAGGCTACCATTTCTTTCTTAAGAAATAAATTCGCTGTATACCTAAACTTTTCCCATCTAGGAAAATTTGCTTGGGTCTTGATTTCTCCTTCAGCAGAGTCTCTCTACTCCATTCAGGGAATTCTTTTTTTTATAGTCAAGTTTCCAAGACTTAATGCTCTGAAAGATTTTCATTCTTTCTTCCAACAATTCTAAGTGTGAAACTGACAATACCACTAGCATGCCTTATCCAATTTATTTAAGACTCACATGGCCCCCAGTAGATGGGGGCTTATAAGAACCCTGTCATATGATATAGAACCTGAGGCCAGTAAATCTCTCCCCATCTCTCTTTCTCTCTCTTTCTCATTCACCCACCTTCACCACTCCCTGTCCTTTTTCCTGATCCCTGTCTCTCTCAATCCATTCCTTCTTCCTTCATGGCCTCCCTTCTTTTTCCCATCATATTCCACATTGTGTTGCCATGTACTTTTGCAGTGTAAATTCTAGGTTTGGATGATTTGTTAACTCTGCTGAATTAATTATATGCCCCAAAGATATATTAATACAGACAGATGAAAATAAGAGATCTTTGACTTAGAAAGCACAATGTTCAGGAAAATTTTATATGCAATAGGAAAATAAAACTGTGGAAAATACAGGTAGGGGTAATTTATACTGATATGGTAATTTACAGAATGAGCAAGGTGAGCCCCATGGTAGGCTTAGATCCCCAAAATGCCTAAGCGTGGACAATTGTAATTCCAGTTAAACATGTATGACTTTAGCTAAAGGCACGTGCCCTTTGCTCTAATCATATCTTTACACTTATAGGTCTGGAAGAATTCTTCTTTAACTTCAACTTTCTCTGAAACAGGCTACCTCCTTCAGGCAGCATTGTGTTTGTTCTCTCTTTGGTCCAATCCTTTGCTCAGAAAACAAAAAATAAGCATTTATGGCAAATTCTTTGCAAATTCAAGGTCTTTCATGTTCTTTGCCCTTTAAGAACAAGGAATTCACATATGTTATGGTTAATTTCCTGTGGATAAAGTAATGATCTAGGAGGAAACAGGAAGTAACAGGTGTGTAGTATAGACAATTTTGTAGCACTAAGCACCCCTGCATTGAAGAAATTTTCTTATTTGCAGGGAGGGAGAGATAGGGTTTGTGGAGACAGGGATGTCAGAAATCTCACTAGATCCCAGTTGAGCTGCTATAGACCAATAGACTTAGAAGAAGCTAGAGAGACTGGCCAGGGCCATTTACTGCAAATATGTACATGGCAAAAGATTTGTTCTTCTTCCCTTATTTTAACATTTATTTTACATGACTCCCCCATGTGTAAAATTCATTTTTGTCAGACCTATATTAATTCAGTCTTTTTTTTACCAGAAAAACATCTAAATGCTACCAGAGTCCCAAAGCAGAAGCCAACCCCAGAGCTCCCAACAGACTACATTTAGCCACTCATTCCTAAAAAAGAACAGAGAAGTTGATGGTGAAATAGGAAAGGGGGAACTTCAGTGTCAGTGTGGCTTTACTAGGAAGACAGATCTAAGGGTTGTCTTTGCAGTGTTAATAGGATCCTGAGGTTATACAGATGGAAAGTAACAGAGGCAAGAGTTGAGAAGGTTTACATAGCACACTGAGTCATATCAGTGTCAAGGAAGTCCATACTGTGGGTGGGGGGAGTGGCAATCTCCATTGGTGACAAGGCAATTGCTTCATGGGATGTTTATCTTTCAGACCTGTTACCCTAGAATTTCAACAAGACTAGGTAAAAATCAGCTCAGGAAAGGATAGGTCAGAAAGAGACAAAATAGAGTCCATTAGGTTGAGTCTTCCTCCATGAATAACCCAGTTTTCTAAGAAATTTATTGTAGGGCCAAAACTCACTTGCTGACTTAACCATCCTTTTCATTGATTAAATAATTAGGTTATTAATAAAACCAATAAATTGAAATTTTAGTTTAGTATGTTTTATGAGCTACTAAAGTAAAC
>VMDO01008020.1:61454-87007 GCA_007922755.1 Pedetes capensis | reverse complement strand
GAGGGAAGATAAGAATGAGGTCAATATAAATGGACTAGAAATCGCATGTAATTGTTCTAACAAGATAGAAACAAAGACCACTACAGGAAAAGTTTCTATCTTAAACAGAAATGGAACCCAAGGACATATAGAAAAATACTATATAGTAAAAGATAGAGAAGACTTGGATGGGAAACTTAGATGGGAAGGGGGGGAGGGGAGAAACATAGAGGAGGGTAAGGGGTAACCTATATGAATAATGCTTATCAAATTGCATATATGAAAATTGTCACAATGAAAAGCATATCAAAATGAATCACATTATGATGTACATTAAAAATTTCTTAAAAAAAAATAAATAAATAAAAATTCGAGACCAGAAGCAGTCTGCATAACTTAGCAAGACCCTGTCTCAGAAAGTAAAAAGTAAAAACAATGGGCCGGGGGTGCAGCTCAGTGGTCCAGCACTTGCAAGGCAGGTAGGCGCGAGGCCCTGGGTCCAACCCCCAGTACCAGGAAGAAAAAAAAAAAAAAATCCTAAAGGTAGAATTTTTCAGACCTTTATCTTTAAATTTCTAGTTTTGTTTGTATTTTCACCAGAAAAATTGGCATGCATGATTCCATGAATATTTCAAAAAGAAAAGTATATTATTCAATACATTTACCAAAATGGTCATATTAAATATAACTGCTTAAATTTTTAATGTCCTTATTTATTGCCTATTCTACTAGACAAAGATTGATAGGTAAAGTCTTCCATAATAATTCTACTAATTTTTGCTCATATTTGTAAAGGTTTTAGCTTTACCATTTTGCGATGCTTTATTATTCAACACGTCAGGATCACAACTATTTTATCTTCATTATGTGTTTTTTATGTCATCAATTTATTTTATTTATCTTTTTGCTGTACTAGGGTTGAACTCAGGGTCTCACATATGCTAAGCAAGCACTCTACCACTGAGCTACACCCTTTTTTATTTTTTATTTTGAGATAGGGTTTAGTGACAGGCTGCCTCTGGCCTCGAAACTTGTGATCCTCCTGCTTCAGCCTCCTGAGTTACAAGCATGGGATTACAAGCATGCATCATGGTGCTTGGCTTCTATAATCAATTAAAAATGACCTTCTGTCCCATATAATGCTTTCTCCCTTAAAGTTATACTTTGATAATCATACTGTCACCTTGCACTTGTGTTTTTATGATGTATCTTTGTTACTTTTACTTTGATGTTTTCTTGATTTTTTTTTTTTTTTTTTTTTGCGGTACTGGGGGTTGAACCCAGGGCCTCATGCCTGCATCCTCTGCAAGTGCTGGACCACTGAGCTGCACCACCCAGCCCAATTTTTACTTTCAGAGACAGGGTATCGCTAAATTACAAAGACTATCTCTGGTCTTGAACTTGTGATCCTCCCACCTCCACCTCCTGAGCAGCCGGGATTATAGGCGTGCACTACCACGCCCGGCTCCCGATGTATCTTTTAAGATTTTTAAAATAAGATTGATAAGGTGAAAAAAATAATTTTTTCAATCTAATTTTTAACTGGAAAAATATACAAGGCTGAAAAGATAATTGGAAAAGATTAGGTAGGAAAAAGGAATTAAACTGAAGCAAGACTATTTCTTTAAAAATAAACATTCTACTTGATATTTTGGTGGTAGTTATCATTTTACTACAAATGAACATAAGCTATGATTTATCTATTTTCGAAGCAAAAAAGCCACAGTGTTTTGACATTTTTTATTAGTTCTTTTAACACTGGCAATGTACAATGAAACTGCCATATAAAGAACTGAAAGGGACATATCAAGGGAACAGAATGGCTCCCTAAATGATCCTATAATACATGATTATATATAATATAAAGAAGGAATCATAAGTTAGTGGTGGTAAAAATAACTATGTATGCTATTGGGACAACATGTTAACAACTTTAGCAAAAATAAAACCAAGAAAACATTCATTTTATGCCATAGAGAAGGGGAGAAAATTCTCAAACTGGGAAAATTTCTTAATTTAAAACAGAACAAACCACAAGAAGAGAAACAGATTTGTCTTTTTTTTCTTTTCACTGCTTAGGATTGAACACAGGGCCTCATGCATTGTAGGCAAACATTCTACTGTTCAGCCACACTCCCAGTCAGATTTGACTCTTAAAAAATTTAACCTTCTGCCAGGTGTGGTGGTGCACGCCTGTAATCCCAGCGACTCAGGAGGCAGAGGCAGGAGGATCACAAGTTCAAGACCAGAGGCAGTCTGCATAATTCAGTGAAACTCTGTCTCAAAAAGTAAAACAATGAGTTAGAGGTGCAGCTCAGCAGTACAACACTTGCAAAGCATGCGAGCGCGAGGCCCTGGGTTCAACCCCCTATACCACACACACACACACACAAAAAAAAAAAAAAAATTACCCTTCTAATTGTTAAAAATCTCATAATTAAAACACCAACCAAAAGAGAAAAGTTAGACCTCAAAGACAAATGCATAAAGAATAAGAACTTCTTGATTTAATTTAGTGACTTTATAAGAATAAATGTAAAGTTACTAAGGATTATTCTCAATTTTCTTTTTAGCAGAGATTCGTAAAAACAATCGATGATCAAAAGTGTGGTAAAAAGAATATTCTTATACGCTTCTGTGACAATGCTATTAGTACAATTCTTTTGGGTAGCCAAAAATCTGTCCCCTCCAGATTTATCAGAGACTCTATGTACTGTTATTTAGTGTAAGTTAACAATGGTTTTTAAAAAAATGAAAATAACTTAAATGGACTTACATTTCAAAGAAGTATTATGTAGTGTTGGGGATGTAGCTCAAGGATATAGTACTTGTTTAGCATGTGCAATGCCTGAAGTTTGATCCCCAGTATACTCTCCTCCCCAAAGAGAAGTATTATTACGTAAACAGGTAAGGGAAGACACTGTATGGATTTTATTTCTAGGCATTCCTTTTAACAAGTAGCTACAGAGATGTTAGTCTAACACAATAGTGAAAGCTTCTGAAATGAACCCCTTTCAAAAACCCCTTATAGCCTTCTAATTCAAGGAGTCAAAATTTCAATCTATAAATTCTGCTTGTAATATGCCTAAAAAATTAGAGGAAAGGTTTACATTACCGTGGGATTTGAAATGAAGGTTTCTATTCATGCCACAGCAAGTAAACACACTCCAGAGTCAAACTACATGATAATCCCAGGTTTTAACTAAAAAGATTCTCTAACATGATAAAAAGTATTACAATTCTAAAAGGTAAACAAAGCTTTCACATAAAGAACCAAAAAAAAGGAAAACATGAGTCAGGAAACTAAACTGAAAACTTACCATCTCTTCAACTTGTTTTTAAGACTGTTAAAAGATTCCAGCTGGTGAACATCATGATTCATTATCTTTGCAGAAACTACTTTTTTTTTTTTTTTTGCGGTACTAGGGGTTGAACCTAGGGCTTCGCGCCTGCATCCTCTGCAAGTGCTGGACCACTGAGCTGCACCCCCAGCCCAATTTTTACTTTTAGAGACAGGGTCTCTCTAAGTTAAAAAGACTACCTCTGGTCTCGAACTTGCGATCCTCCCGCCTCCACCTCCCAAGCCACTGGGATTACAGGTGTGCGCCACCACACCCAGCGTAGAAACTACTTTTTTCTCTTTCATTTTAAAATTTTGTTTAGAGAACTTGTGACTAGGTACCAAGATATTTAGATTCTAATCTTGGCTCTTAAATGGGTGATTTGGGCAAATCAATTATCCACTGTTCCTCTGTTTTGTCATCAAATAAATGAGAAGCTATGACTCATTCGATTTTCAATGTATCTGTCATTTCTAAAACAACGTGACTGACCAACAGAAAAGTCATTACCTTATTGTAACCACTGACTGGTGAGTAGGTCACTCCAGGGCTGTAAGAACCACTGCCACTTGATGACAGACCTTGTAGTTGAGGGCTATATCCAGTCATACAGCTGGTGGTGAACTTGGGACTGGCACTGGGTGACCGAGATGGGCTATAACTCAATACACTCTGACCTTGAATTGAAGGGGAAGGTGAAGAGGGAGGGATTTGGGTTGCTGCCAGATCATGTGGAGGAGTAGTCTGTACAACTTGAAGAAAAAAAAATAAATTATACACACATACATGAAATTTATGTTTAAAAAATTTTTCATTTTGTTCACTGTTTGAGACAAGGTCTCACTATGTAGCCCACGCTGGCCTTGTCCTCAAGATCCTTCTGCTTCAGACTCCCAAGTGTAAATATAATTTTTGTGAAAACAGATTGAAGGAACTCAGTCTTTTTATTCAGGAAAAACAAAAAGTAACAGAAGGACTTGGTTATTAAATTATAGGAAGTATTATTACTAAAAGACACAAACTAGTTGTTTACCATTTCCAGAATTCAAAACAAGAAACTGGTTTCAATGCAGTAAGAATTAAGTCATTTAATTTTAATTGAATGCCAGAGCATGAGGTTGAGGAATGTGAGTACCACTCAATTTATACACGTAGCAATGATAATGACCTTAGGACAACTTCCTAGAGTTCTGCTTAATATAGTTGAACCAGATGGCTTTAGAAGTCCCTTCCAGCTGAATCTATGAAAAGGAAAAATTAAAGATTTATTGCCAACCTTCTCCCCACCTCTGCAAGAGATATAAAAACACTTACCAGTTGTTTTCAACCCTAAAAGTGTTTGCTGTCCAGAGTTAACAATCAGACTTGTTGGTGCCACAGTATACTTGAAGTATCTCCAAAAATCAAATAAGGCATTAAGACTAAAGAGAGATGCAAGGGCAAGCTCTAGAAAAGAGTAACAAAAAAATTTTTTTTAAGGTAAAGGTCCTGGGTTCAGTCCCCAGCACCTGTGGTATGGGCAGAGAAACAAAAACCCTTCATACTTTAGCAAATTAACAACAAAAATTGAAAATTACTTTCTTAGTCCTCATAACAGCTACCATTTAATGAACCCCTACTAAGTGGAGGGCATTTACTAGTGGGTTTTAAACTATCACAAATCTTTACAACCTTGTACAATAAATATTTTCACCTTCATTTTAATAATGAAGCAATAGTTATGGAACAGCCAGTGAGTTTTAGAAGAGTACCCAGCTGTGACTTTAACTTATTCAGACCCTTGCTCTTCCATTTGCAGCACCAGCTCAATGACAGACTTTAAATTAATGTGTGTAGACTGCAAAATTTACCTTAACACCCATGAGGACTCTTTATACCCAAGGACTATGGAAAAGAAGACAGAAGAAAGAAACAAGGAAATTGAGGAAATTCTAATCATGGAGCAGAATTCTGGGCTGGTCTTAAAGGTGAGAAAGTGGAAAAGGCATTTTAGGAGAGTGACAAATATAAATCTCATCACCCCCCCAAACTTTATTTTTCTTCACAGGACTCATAATTACCTGACACTGTATGGTTTATGAATTTGATTGTATCCTCTACTAGAATGTTCCTTCCACAAAGGTTTCACCCTGTTCCTGCTCTGCTATATTACAAGTTTGGGGAATGTAGTAGGGATTCAGTATTTGTGAAATGAAGGAATGAATACTAAGCTGAATTAAATCTGTAACAATGGTTTTTACTGCTAGTGAATCTAAATTACAGTGAAAATTACTTACCAATATACCACAGGGGCCAGTATGTCACATTATAATATGAACTAATCAATTTTCCAGTCCTAAAAAAATTAGAAAGGCTTTTCAATTACTTCTATTAAAAAAAAACAACATGAAAAATCAAAACAAACACAAAAAGCTAGGGAATCAGCCATTGGATGCTTAAACTTTTCACCTCTTCTTGGCTGATTAACTTACATTTCAGTATATATCATTCCAGCCATAGATACATTTAGGAGTCCCCAAGCTAAAACCACTTTCCTAGCTTCTGTTTCTTTTCTCATCTTGATGGTTCTGTCAATAAGGGAAGCACTAGGGCTTGCCTCCCCTTGCATCTGTTCAAAAGCAAAAAGCACAGGATTAAAAGACTGCACTCTTCTTAAGAAGTCAAAACTTTTGTCTTTAAGTAAAACTGCACATACTTTCCTTAATCTTTAAAATGTGTTACAAGTATTCCATTTTTCCTATAGGAAAAGAGAATCCTAAATCACACCTTCTTTGACACCACAAAGAAATCAACAGAGAACTGGCTGGTTATTTCAAAGAACTTAATACTTCAAATAAATGTCTTATTCTGTAACTTAAAGGTTGGTTATTATGTCTGCAAATACTCCTTGCTTTATCTTTGGAATATATCACAACAACTCCATATATAACACCAGCAACTCCCAAGACAGACGCAGCCAGAATAATTCAGCGAGACCCCTAAAGATTAAAAAAAAAAAAAACAAAAAAAAAGGAGGGTCTGAGGGTGCACCTCAAGTGGTGGAGCACTTGTAAAGTATTCGTAAGGCCCTGGGTTCAGCCCCCAAGTACAGAGAAGAAAAGAAAAAAAAAGCCCTAAGAAACTTGAATACCAAGTGTGGGGATAAAATATGCCATCTATCCTGTAAATCATAAATTCTTCTACACCCTTACCCAGAAGGCATTACTGTGTCGGATCCTAAATAACCCTACACTCGGAAAGCGACAAACCAAGGGGTCATGTTTTGCATGCTGTTAAGTATAAGGATTTATACATAAGACGGGCGGGTAATATGATGTGAAGGGATGAAGAGTGGGAAAAGTGTGAGTTGGGTTCTGGCACACTGAGATTTGTATTTCCTTTGTTTTGCTAGACTCAGCTCTGCAATTACTGACAAGTGAAAACCCTGTTCCTGCTACAAAGAGTCGTGTCCCACACTACACACGGTACCCGTCCCGCCAACCAGCCCCGCGTCCAAACTCCTCAGTCCAGACAGCTTCCCTCCCTCAGCGTAAACTTCAATCACCCTTACTGCTTTACTCCCTTCTACTACAAGTGGCGGGACGCCTAGAGACATCCTCCCTTGGATGAACCCTGGGCAGATCAATAGGCGGAGAACTCTTAAATTCCGCGCGGACTCCACGTCCTGGAAGCACAAAGCCGACCCAGAAAACGCACCATGTTGTTCGGCCGGAAACCGCGGGCCCGCGCCACTCATTAATGCACATGCGCAAAGCCAACCGAAAGGCTGAGGAGGCCGACTGGCTGGTCAACAGATACCGGAAGAACTGAGCCGTCTCTTCTCGCGAGAAGAAGGTGGGGGATTGGGACGGAGGAGGACGCGCGTTACCATGGAAACGCCCTGGGATTTGTGCCTCCTACAGCAGCAAAAATCAGACCAGGTTCTGAACACGCAGTAAAAAGTAATAACTATAACAAGCTGAATTTTGTATATGTTAATATAATTTTAGCTCCGTAGGACCTTTAGGGACTCACATTTGCACGCAGATTTTATTTAGTGGGGTGGCTACTTTGTAGGATACAATATGAGTGCTTTGTCCAGATACCATCAACAATGACAAAGCATTTCTTTCTCCCTTTTGTTAAAATATGTATTTTTTCCTCCAATTGTAGTTAATAGCCATGTAATGAGGGTGCTGCAGTTACAAGAAAAACCAAAAATTTATTAAAGTTATTAGTGGTTTTGAGGAAAACAGAACACTCCACTTTCTTTTCTGAATATTCTTTGAAAGAATTTATAAATACAAGGAAAAGATATATCAGGGAGTTGAGTTTGGTTTTGTTTAACAACAACAGCAGTGTGCCCCTGGGCCAGGCGAGGAATCTAGAAAATAAGAGCGCCCTGGTTACTGGCCCAGAAGCTCAGCCTGTGTAGACCCGCAGGTGCCATAAAGGAGCAAGTGAGGTGGGCACAGAGAGCTGGGAGGAGGCTCGTCCAGCTTAGCCCCAGCTCCTGGTGAGTTTCCTGGGGGTGGTGACACTGGCTTCTGGTAGAGGACCAATAGCCAGCATGCCCAGTGTGACAGGACTACCTCTGCATTTGGAGAATTGTGCCCCATGATAAAAACATTATGCCATGCTTCAGTAAACCAGTGGATTGTTTCATCATGTACGTCTAATTACTCAATTTTTCCCCCAGATAATTCCAAGGTTAAATGACTTTTCACTGTGGTATTCCATATGAAAATCGGCAGATATGCTATGCTCTTAAAATTTTAACGGATATTTTTTAAGCGAAACTTTTTATCATTTTAAAATTTTCTTACTAGCAATATTGTTTTGTACCAGTTGCAGATTTAGAGACGAGCTTGAGAATTGTTCAAAGGGAAAAGATTTCAGTCAATAGTCAAAATTAGAATGCCAAGTTCCCACCTCCACCATGTCTGATTCTTTCCTAAAAAGAAATTGTGTTTGATGTAATTCTTAACACGTAAACATTTCCTCCTCTTAATGTAATCTGTAAGCTATTGTACATTTATTCAAGGCTTAAAAAAGAACACTGCAAACCAAATTTGATAGTTGCCATTATGTATTAGGACTACCATAACAAAATACCACAGACCAAGGTGTGCCTCCTCCAAAAAAAAAAAAAAAAAAAAAAGAAAGAAAGAAAGAAAAAAAAGAAAAGAAAAATCAGAGATTATAGTTTAAGCAGCATTGATTTTTTTTTTATTGTTGTTGCTCTTTTTCACAGCTTGGGAGGTCAGAAATCCAAGGTCAAATCTTGAATTTGGGGGAACACAATCCAGTTTGTAAAATGCTATAATTGTGTATGTTAATTTACAATTGTGTGGTACATCTAAAAGAGAATGATGAAAAGTGAGCAATACCTTAAACACTTAATTTTTTTTCTTTTCTATGGTACTGGCGGTTGAACCCAGGGTCTCGTGCTTACATGCTCTGCAAGTGCTAGACCACTGAGCTGCATGCTGAGCCTTTTTTTTTTTTTTTAACTTTTTTTGAGACAGGGTCTCACTAAATTACGCAGACTGCCTCTGGTTGAAACACTTAAATTTAAAGATATCTATGGTCCACTGTGGGGCTGGGAATTAGCTCAGTGGGTAGAGTGCTGCGCTGCAGTCTCTGAGGTCCCGAGTTCAATTCTCAGCATCACAAAAATGGGAGAAGGACCTGGCAATCCACTCCCAAGGCAATCCCGAAACAGTCTGCCATTGAAAACCCTATGAGGGTCGCTATGAGTCGGATACCGACTTGACGGCACCTAACAACAACAACAATGGTCCACTGTGGCTGGGATTTAGCTCAGTTGGTAGAGAGCTGCTCTATAGTCTCTGAGGTCCTGGGTTTGATTCCTAGCACTGCAAAGATAGGAGAAGGATGTGGCAACCCACTCCTGAGGCAATCCTGAAACAATCAGCCATTGAAAACCCTAAAAGGGTTGATATGAGTCGGACATGACTCGATGGCACCTAACAAAAACAACATGGTCCACTGATTCTTAAAAAGGCTGACAAGACTGTTCGTGGAGAATGAATTATCTTTTGACAAATGATCCTGGGACAACTGGAGATATATACATATATATGTATATGTATACATATATATATATATATACAAGGAATATATATGTACATATCTCCATTTGGCCTTTAGCTCAGTTGGTAGAGTGTTGCTCTTCACTCTCTTAAGGATCTGGGTTCAATCCTCAGCACCGCAAAAAACAGGAGAAGGATATGGCAATAAACCTGAAGCAATCATAAAACAATCAGCGATTGAAAACACTATGAGGGTCACTATGAGTTGGAACCAACTCAGTGGCACCTAACAACAACAAATATATATATATAAATATATATATGTACACATATATATGTATATATATACACCCACATATATACATATATGGGCTGGGATTTAGCTCAGTTGATAGAGCGCTGCTCTGCAGTCTCTGAGGTCCCGAGTTCAATTCCCAGCACGGCAAAAATGGGAGGATGTGGCAACCCACTCCCAAGTCAATCCCAAAACAATCAGCCATTGGAAACCCTATGAGGGTCGTTATGAGTCGCACATGACTCGACGGCACCTAACAACAGCACACACACACATATATATATATATATATGTACACATGCCTACAGCCATAGCACTATGGCATCTGATCCTGTCAGATCTTGGAAGCTAAGCAGGGTCAATCCTGGTTAGTACTTGGATGGGAGACCGCCTGGGAACACCAGATACTGTAAGTTAGAAGGACCCAGCAAACCACTCCCAAAAATTAATCCACCATTGAAAATCCTATGAATAGCAGAGAAGCACCAATAATAGTGTTTTACCTATTGTACGTAGGGTCTCTATGAATCAGATGCTGACTCAAATGCACCTAACAACAACAACATATATATATGCGCACAAAACACACAATGTGTGTTTGTGTTTGTGTGTGTGTGTGTGTGTGTGTGTGTGTGTGTGTGTATTTTTAAAAGACAAGTTATTGCTGTGTAGCCCAGGCTGACCTTGAACTTACCATCCTCCTGCCTCAGCCTCCCAAGTGCTGATATTACAGGCATGCCCCACTACACTTTGCCAACTGGATATGCTTTTAAGCCTTTGCTGTTGTTAGGTGCCATCGAGTCAGGTCTGACTGATAATGACCCTATGTACAACAGAATGAAACACACCCTGACTCTGTGCCAGGCACATGATCTTTTTTATGTTTAAACCCATTGTTGCAGGCACTGTGTCAATCCATCTAGCTAAGGAGCTTCCTTTTTTATGTTCACCTGCCACTCGATGTCCTTCTTCAGGGATCCATCTCTCTTGAAAACATGTCTGAAATACCTAAGTCACAGTCTAGCCATCCCTGTTTCCAAGGAGCACTCTGGTTATACTTTTTCTAGGATGGATCTATTGGTTCTTTTGGCAGTCCATAGTACATATTCAATATTCATCTCGAGGACCATAATTCAAAAGCCTCAACTCTTCTCTTGCTCCCTTATTCAGTGTCCAGCTTTCACCACCATATGATGTGACTGAAAATACTGTGGCATGAGTCAGGCACACCTTCATCTTCAATGTGACATCTTTAATTTTCAACACTTTAAAGAGGTCTTTTGCAACAGCTTTCCCCAATGCAATGCATCTTTTGATATCTTGACTGCTGCTTCTGTAGGTGTTGATTGTAGAACCAAGTAAAGCAAAGTCTTAGACAACCTCAATCTTTTCTCCATTTACGATGAAGTTGCATACTGACCTAGTTGCAGGGATTTTTGTTTTCTTGACATTGAGGCACAGTCCATACTGAAGGCTGTGTTCTTTGATCTTCATGAGTAAATGTTTCAAATCTTTACTTTCAGCAGAGTTGTGTCACCTGCATAATGCAGTTTGTTAATGAGTCTTCTGCCAATCATGATGCCTTGATCTTCTTCATAAAGTCCAGCTTCTTGGATTCTTTGGTCAGCATAGAGATTGAAGAGGTATGGTGAAAGGATGCAGCCCTGAGGTACACCTTTTTCAACTTTAAACCAGGCAGTGTTTTCTTGTCATGTTTAAACAACTGCCTCCTAGTCCATGTACAGATTCCTCATGAGTACAATTAGGTGCTCTGGTATTGCCATTTTTTGCAGTGTTATGCATAATTTGTTGTGATCTCCAAAGTCAAATAATTTTTCACAGTCAATAAAACATAGATATCTTTCTGATATTCTCTGCTTTTGGCTAATATCCATCTGACATCTGCAACGATGTCCCTGGTTCCATGGCTCTTCAGGACCCAGCTTGATTTTCCGGCAGTTCTCTGTCTATATACTGCTGGAGTCACTTTTGAATGATCTTTAGCAAAATTTTACTTGCATGTGATATTAAAGATACTGTTTGATAATTTCCACATCTGAATGGATCTCCTTTCTTGAGACTAGGCACAAATTCGAATCTCTTCCAGTCAGTTGGTCAGGTAGCTGTTTTCCAAATCTCTTGGCAGAAATAAGTTAGCACCTCCGGTGCTACATCTGTTTGTTGAAATATCTCAGTTGGTAGTCCATCAATTCCTAAAACCTTGTGTTTCACCAGTTCCTTCAAGGCAGCTTCCACTTATTTCTTCAGTACCATTGACTCCTGATCAAATGCACCTTCTTGAAATGGTTGATCATCCATCAATTCTTTTTGGTATAATGACTATGTATTCCTTCCATCTTCTCTTGTTGTTTCCTGAATTGTTTAATATTTTTCCCTGTAGAATCCTCTAGTCTGGAAGCTTAACCTAAAACTATGATGGGCAACCTTGCTAGTATCTGTAATTCCAGTAGCATAGCTTTCAGCACCACAGCAACATTCAAACCCTACAGTACAGTAAACTAACAGACATATGGGAGTTCTTTTAGACCTAGAATTCTCTTTATAAAAATTGTTAGTAAAATGTATGATTTTTTTATTTGTCAGAGTATATATGAAGTCACTTAAAAATTCCCATTCCTTTGTGTCAGTGGGTCCATTGAAGATTATAACTCTAAGAAGAATTTACCATAAGGAAGTATGGTACTTTATAACATGGGAAAAGTGGCTATAGATTCAAGATTTTAAAAACCTAAGGTCATGAACACTGTCATAATACAAACACCAGATGAAATGACAAAAGAAATTTTAAAACTTGAAAATATCTGTACCTGTACTAGGAAACGTGGAACCATTCCATTAGTAGTCTAGAAACATGAAATTGTCAGAAGTTATAAAGCAAGCAGAAAACAGCATAGTGTACAGAAACCTAGATTTCTATATCTATTTGAACTCTTGTTCATGTATGATGGTGTGGGAAAAAAAGACATTTTTGAACATGCAAAGGCAAAAAAAAAAAAAGGGTTGCTTCTTAGACTTCTCTGATGACAGAATTACTCAAAGATATAGATCTGGAATGAAAAATAATAATCCAAGAATAACAAGGCACAAGAAGAGAATAACCAGAAAAACCAAAAACATCTTCAAGTCTTTAAAAAAAAATACTAATGGGGAATGGGAAACAAATACAAAATGAAACTCAAGACCCTATTAACATTTAATATTACAATCTCAGATGATATCAACAGAAATGTTTGTAGAGTAGGAAGGGAGGTTAGGAGAAGGGAAAGCAGATGAATTTTAAAGTCTTTGTGCTGTTCAGAAAAGGATAAGAAAGTGATAATATAGACATTGAAGAAAAATATAAATTGTATAAAAATTTAAGAATGCTAGATGGCTTCAATTATCAATTCTTTCAAGCATTTAAGGAAAATATCATAGCTTTCATAAACAAATACTTTCAAAGAACAAACTCATTTGTAAAACTACTATATCCCTGATATCAAAACCTGATAGAGCATTTAAAATAATTATAGGTCAATGTCCCTTATAAGCACAGGCACAATTATCCTAAGTGAAATATTAGTAAATCAAACCCCAGTTATATTAAAAAATAATATATCATAATCAAATAAAACTTATCCCAAGATTATGAGGCTGATTTAACATTCAAAACTTAATCAGCATAATTCATCACAACAAAGAAGAAGAAAAACCATATAACCTCAATAAAAGCAGAAAAAGCATTTGATAAAACTCAATATCAGCCAGGTGTGGTGGCACATGCCTGTAATCCCAGCACTCAGGAGGCTGAGGCAGGAGGAGCATGAGTTCAAAGCCAGATTGGGCTACACAGTGAGTTCAAGGCCAGTTTGGGCTATATGGTGAGACTCCATTTCAAAAAACAAAACAAAACAAAACAAAAACACTTCAGTACCAAATAAACTAGGAAAAGCGATCGCAATGGCACACACCTGTAATCTCAGCAATTTGGGAGGCAAAGGTAGGAGGACTGGAAGTTCAAGGCTACCGGCAGCCTGCATAACTTAGTCAGACTCTGTCTCAAGATAAAAAATAATAAAGGGGCTGAGGGTACAGCTCAGTAGTAGAGCACTTGCAAGGCATACTTGAGGCTCTGGGTTTGACCTCCTAATACCACAAAAAGCAAAGGCCAAAACCAAGTAAACTAGGGAAAAAACAATTTTCTTCCACCTAATAAAAGGTATCCTTGATAAATCTGTAGCTGACATTATACTTTAAAGGAAAATATTGTTCTGAAGAACAGAAACCAGACAAAGATGCTCACTATCTCTACTTCTCTCCCAAACTACACTGGAAATTCAAGCTAGGGTTATAAGGCAAGAAAAGGAAATAAAAAGGCTAAAGATTGGAAAAGAGGAAGTAAAACTGCTTAGGGCTAATATGATATGGATTCTAAAAGAATCCATAATTAGAACTAAGATGTGAATTTAGAAGGTTAGATACAAAGTTCATATCAAAAAAGTGTATTTCTCCAAACTATCACCAAATAATTACAAGATTAAAAAAACTATTTATTTATTTTAATACTTTTAGTCTCTGGTACTCTGGGATCAAACTCAGGGCCATGCACATACTTTGCAAGTGCTTTGCAAGGGCTGCTCCCCTAGCTCATTTTTAAATTTTTTATCTTAAAACAAGGCCTTGCTAAGTTGTGCTGGCTGCTTCTGGCCTCAAACTTGTGATCCTCTTGCTTCCACCTGCCTGGCACAAAATAAAAAATTTAAAGTTCCATTTACAATAGTATTAAAAGTCAACGTGTCATAACTAGGAATAAATTTAACAAATAATGTATAAGATTGCTACACTGAAAATTACAAAAGCTTCTTCAGAGAAACAGAACCAGCAACCCACTCCCAAAAATCAATCTGCCATTGAAAACCCTATGAATAGTAGAGAAGCACTGACAATAGTGTTTCACCTGTTGTACTTAGGGTCACTATGAGTTGGATACCAACTGGATGGCACCTAACAACAACAACAACAAATAAATGCTGCCTTTCCAGAGAGAAAGAAAACAAAAATTGATTTCCGTTTGCCTTATGGGGCCCATCCTTTCAGTCTCTAAAATTTTATAACTAGTTAACTTTGCAACCATCTTTCCTACATTGTTGAAGTTTATGTTATTCTTATAGCAATTACTATATTTATAGATAAGCCTATCTATTCCTCACTATGTTTGTTCTAAAATTATGTTGAGTACCTGTTATGTGCAAAACATAAAAGTACTTTTGGAAATATAACATAAAGATGGCTCTAGTTTATAGATGGTACTGATATTAATATTTGAAAAGGCTAATGCTGTTTATGCCAACTGCTTAGTCAATTGATATAAGTCATGAAAGATGTTACTTTATGGGAACTTGAAAGCACATATACAAAGCCAGTTGGGCTGGGCGCGGTGGTGCACGCCTGTAATCCCAGTGGCTCAGGAGGCAGAGGCAGAAGGATCGCAAGTTTGAGACCAGAGGCAGTCTGTGTAACTTAGCAAGACCCTGTCTCAAAAAGTAAAAAAAAATGGGCTGGGGGCGCACTCGGTGGTCCAGCACTTGCAGAGCATGCAGGTGTGAAGCCCTGGGTTCAACTCCTAGTACCGCAAAAAAAAAAAAAAAAAAAAAAAGCCAGTTGGTTCTGAGTTTCTTAAAACTAATTACACTTTTTTTCCCAAATACCATGGGGTTTGGGGTTTTATCAAAACTGTGTACTATACATCAGAATGGGTAAATTTTTAAAATAGCATCAATTATTGGTGAGCATGCATACAAACTGGATTATTTAAACACTTGGTGCCATTGAGCCAGTATCCAACTCATAGCGACCCTCATAGGGTTTTCAATGGCTGACTGTTTTGGGATTGCCTTGGGAGTGAATTGCCAGGTCCTTCTCCCATTTTTGCAGTGCTGGGAATTGAACTCAGGACCTCAGAGACTGCAGCGCAGCGTTCTACCAACTGAGCTAAATCCCAGGCCACTTAAACACTACTGGCAGAAATATGAAAAAGGGAATAGCAGTTTCCCACAAAACTAAACATGTGCTGTTGCAGTGGCACACACCTGTAATCCCAGTGACTCAGGAGGTAGAGCCAGGAGGATTGCAAGTTCAAGGCCAGAGGCAGCTTATATAACTTACTGAGACCCTGACAAGAGATAAACATTTTTTTAAAAGGCTGGAGCAGACCAGTGGTAGAGCACTTGCAAAGTATGCACAAGGCCCAGGGTTCAACCCCCAAGGACAGAAAAAAAAATGAAAAAGAGAAAATAACAGAAGAAAAAGACAGAGAGAGAGACAGAGAGAGAGAGAGAGAGAGAGAGAGAGAGAGAGAGAGCGCAAGCGAAAGAGCGGTGTTAAGAGGAAGAGAAAAGAAAATACAGTACATACAAGTTTCAGGGAATAAAAGATTGAGGCAGAATGAAGTATTTTGACATATGAGGTAAATTCCACAAACTTATGCGAGTGATTTGTATAAATCTAAAATCTTAGAAATCCAAGATGCATTTATTATTTTCTGTAACAATTGCTTAAGTGTATGTCATAATAGGTTGCCAGGGAAGTTGTCATAGGTCATGGAGGGAAATAGTTCCCTTCATCCCTTTGAGCATGTTTTATTTTCTAAGCAAGAAGTCATCATGGGAGACCTTTTGTCCTTATTTTGGGAGGTGGATCCTGCCCCTATACCTTTGGGTTTTACCATTCCAAATCAGGATTATGAATGTCGGAAGGATGACTCTTGTGGGGCGATAGGGAGCTTTCTGCTTTGGTATTTTGTCATTATATTGATCCTGATGTTCTTCTCTCGAGCTTCTGTCTGGGTAGGATATTCTTTTTTCATTTTAAATAATAGCTTTGGTGTATACTAGGAGATTTTTCATAAAATAAATTCACTTTACTTGGATGAAAGTACTTTTTAAAAGTTTTGTAGTTTTAAAGATAATACAGTCTCATTCTAGATATCAAAAAACATGAAGAACATTTAAAATTACTCTAATCCTATTTCTTAGAGATAATTACTGTTAACATTTTGGAGAACATCCTTCTCATGTATTTTCTTCTTTTTCTCTGCCCTCATATGTCTCTATCTCTCTTTTGCTCTTACATGGTTGGCCTTATATTGTATATATTTTCATATCCTGTCCTTTAAACTGAATAATATATTATAAATACTTCTTCAAGTTATATTCACTCAGAAGCACTTTTGATTGCATAATTTTCTGTCTTGTGATTGCACTGTAAATATTTTGCAATTTTGAGACATTTAGGTTATTTGAAATTTGTCCATATGGTATATAGTACTGAGATAAACTTCCCTACTGGTTAATGACTTCCAAGCTCCTCTTGTAGCCATGTAATTCTAATAAAATATACAAAATATGTTATATTGATAGGACATATGTTATAGGATTTAGAGATTTTTAGATTAGAATACACTGTATAGAGTAAGATGCAGAACTAGCTAAACAGAACTAAAATTAGAGAGCACTCTTGGTGACCTATTAATGTTGTTGCTGTTAGGTGCCATCCAGTTGGTGTCTGACTCATAGCAACTCTATGTGTGACAGGTGAAACAATATTGTTAGTGCTTCTCCGCCATTCATAGGATTTTCAATGGCTAATTGTTTTCTGGGAGTGGGTTGCCAGATCCTTCTCCCAAGCCTACAGCACATGGTGTTCCAAGGCAGTCTCCCATCCAAGTACTAACCAGGCCTGGCCTTGCTTAGCTTCCAAGATCTGATGGGCTTGGATGCCAAAGTGGTAAGGCTGCAGGCTAGTCACCTATTAGGAGAAAAAAATATTGTCCCCAATGGAATGATATAGTACACTTTAACATATTATGAGCAACCAAGTTCTTATAATGCTGACATGGATTGCTTGCTTGTCATAAATACCAGACAGATGATTAATCAAGCCACCATCATTTAGCATTACAGCCAGAACCCTGGGCTGGCAATAGTCAATTACACTGAGCTCTGTATCAGCTTTGGATGGTGAGGAGAAGGTTTATTATGTCTATGCCAGCCGGATTCCATTATAACAATCAAAGACTCTTCCTCCTACAACCTCTTGGCCAAGACGTTTCATCTAAAGTCTCAATGCTTCTTAAGGTAAATACTTTGCCAAAGGAGAATTAGAATAGTGGTAGTTTGTATGTGTCTCTAGTTAAGTACATTGAATTTGGCCTGGCAAGAAATGCTACTTTAGAAAATTAATAACAACAATAACAACAAAATGAAATCGATCCCTGGCAATTTCATCATGAAGACCACATAAGGGTTCTAAGTTCTTCCTCAGCTCCTTTGCTGTATCAGCTCTTTGGAGTCATAGAGCCCTGATCATCAAGGACCTTAAGCCAGCATGTGGTCTAGCTTCCTGTTGGTAGGCAAGTAAGATAGCCACTCTACTCTTTTTTTAATTGTTAAGGCCCAAGGAAATTAAGTGACTTGTCCAATGTCACACAAGTGATTAGTGACACGGTGACAGAGGTGGAATAGACCCAGATTTCCTGTCATATTATTTGTTTACTTCAAAGCACAGTTTGAAATGTTGAATTTAATCTATTCAGTACTGATTAAAACCCTAATTATCTTAGAGGTTTCATCTTTCGCTTTGTACCCTTGTGGCAGCCACAGTTGGCTGGATTGCTTTTTCTGAAGCGTCCCAGATTTGAAATCTGAGAACCATATGAGAGCTAGTCAAGGAGGATGGAATTTTTCTTTCACTTTGAACTTCTTCATTTTCTTTGCCGAACTATGAGCCCTTGTTTACAAACCTTGAGGTAATGGGAAAAGCGTGATGGAAATATGGTGGTAATTATCCTCCAACTGAAGCATTCTGATTTCCTCTGGGTTTGCCACTTTTTAAGATATATTTACCATTTTGCTTTCAGACACTATACATACTATGTTCAGTTTATATATTTGTTTAGTGTTTATTCAGAAAGCTAGTGCTGGTATTTTTTTGGACAATCTTAGTCCTATATACATATTTTGCATATGTGGAAAGTGAGCCTAGGAGGCTGTAAGTGGGTTGAGAAGATCACAAGAGTTGCTGAGTGGCAGGAAGACAGAGCACAAACCGCATGTTCTACCCTGGCCCTGAGGGCAGGCGCTGCTGCTGTTTTCACTCACTAAGTCACACACAAAGACAGTTAATAAAATGCTTTTCATAACCACAGTTCATATGATTCCACTTAGCTCAATGCAAAATCTTTCTTTTGATTTTGTAGTTATATTTTGATTTGACATCAAATGTGGAAGCTTTCTATGGAAATGATACAGACCTTAATAAGTGTCTTAAAACATCCTGCGCATTATAGAAAATGAGGACATTACAGGAAAGTGGACAAAATGAAATAAAAATCCCTCCAGATTATGTAGACATAACCAACTATTATTAACTTCTAGATTTAAACATCCAATCTTTTAATAATTTTCTTTATACCTATTAAATTTAAAATATTTACGGAGTCCCAAAGCTTTTTTTTTTTTAAGCTCTCTTTAAAAAAACAAAAGACTCCAGTTTCAAGATTTTCAGAGGATGGTTACTATAACACAAAAAGGCCAAATAGGTGCCTTGTTAGCGATATAAAAAAACAATGGGCCAGACCTCAGCAGTTACAAATATCCAACTATGGCACTTTTCTGCCTAAAGGAAGTTTAACTTTCTACATAAATCATTTTTTCCTAACTATACACAATTTGAAAAAAAATAGGAGGGGGAAAAATCACTGTTTCACCACTTAAAGCCAATCATTGCCACCATTTGTGTGTGTATGTTTCTTAAAGTGTTTTTTCATGTCTTTAGCTATTATATACTATTATATACAAATTTTCATTTTGATTTTTAGCCCAATATTGAAATATGCTTATTTCCTAATGCTATGATATGCTTTAATTACAATAATTTTTACAACTATATCATATGACTATATTGTAATTCAATTAACCATTGCCTATTTTTGAATTTTGAATTTTATATTATCATAATTATACTGTGATAAATATTTTTATGTACAAAGCTTCCTTTGTTTAGGGGGTTATTTCCTGGTAATAGAATCCCTGAGAGAGAATTATATGTCAAGAGTGTTAATGAGTACTGGGCATGGTGTCACATGCCGGTAATTTCAGCACTTAGGAGATTGAGGTAGGAGGATCACCAGTTCAAGGCCAGCCTGGGCTACATAGGAAGACCCTGCCTCAATTAAAAAAAAACAAAAACAAAAGCTCCAGTGAATGTTTATAAAATTTTTGATATATTCTGAAACAATTGGTTTATATTTGTGTCTTTTGGAAAACTCATTTTCAGCATCAGAAAGATGCTGAAGACTGTAGCTGAAAAAGGGGGCAAATATATTTATGGAGTATTGGGGAAGAATATTTGGAATCGTGACTATTCAAAGAAATCCATTTTTTCTGATTATTGTATTTACAGATAACATTGCATTGTGTAGGAAACTTACTAAAAGGTTAAGGAAATGTTAAGTGTATAAATTCAGGTAAAGATCTGTTGTTATTTTGTTGTTGTTGTTGTTGTTGTTGAATACAAAGTCTTATATAGCCCAGGCTGGCCTCAAACTCAAGATATTCCTGCCTCAGCCTCTCACATCCTGGGATTATAGGTGTGTACTACTATGCCTAGCTGGTAAAGATCTTTGTTTATATAAATTTCTCATATCAGACATCTTAACAGCTACTGATAACATGACCTGACGAAATGTTCTTAAACAACAACAACAACAAAGTTTGTCCTTTTTATTGCTTTTTAGACAGAATCTTACTATGTAGCCCAGGCTCACCTTGAACTCGTGATCCTCCTGCCTCAACCTCCTGGTTGCTGGGATTACAGATATGTGCCACCATGCGTGGCTCTTAAAAAAATTTTTTTTTAACTAATCAGAGTACTATCAGATCTACTTTTCAATGGAATTTCTCTGTAATGTAAATGGCTATAGGAAAGCTCCCAATATTATTTTCTCTATGGTCTTTGTTCCATTTTGCATTGTTCAAAACCTGTTGGTAGATTATGTGTCAAAGCATGGTCTTCTGGACTGGCAGTGGAAGCAGGATCACAGTAACAGGAGCTCAGTAAATACTTCTTTAACTGTCCCAATAGTTTTAAATTAGGCATTATCAAAGGGCTTTGAGCAATAGTGCTTCATAACAAATATTAGTGAAAAACAACTGAGACTAATTAGTGAAAAACAACTCTTACTAATCTCTATTTCTGAAACAGATGTCTGAGACTAAAAGGGATGAAGACAGTGGGACAAGTGCTCCAGTAAGTAAAGGTGAGAGCCACCATGTACTTGGTATTGGACTATAGTGAGAAAAATATGTCCCAAGTGTGGAAAACAAGCAGCAGAGGTGAATAGTTGAGAGCATTGTAAGGCTTCTCCACACCAGCAAAGGCCCAGTGCGTGAGCACATTGCTTTTCTTCCCTCCAGTGAGGAAGAACAGCTCAGGTACTAGAGCTCAGGCTTTCATGTCATTCGTCAGCACTCTCTTCACCATAGCTTGCCCTTCCCACACTTTCATTGTTAGGGCTATGACAGGAAACTGAGCTGTATGTGACATCCTTTTCAATAATTCAGAAGCAGGACGTGCTGGGGAACGATTACCAGCTGGCTGTCCGATAATGTCCATGTTTGTATATATACCTATGTTTATTAAAAATTCTAATGATATAAAGGATGTATATCACACAACTTATAAATAATAAAACATACAGTGTTCTTTATGGCAAAATCTATAGAGACAACTGAGTCACACAAAATGCTCTCCTTGATGTTTGCTAGGCCCTGAACAGATCCTGAGCTGTCCTGTGGCTGCAGTTGATGAACAAGTGTAGTTCCAGCATGAATGTTATTTTCCTCAAAGTTAAGGAGCAAGATGAAAGTAAAACAAAAGATGTATGTTGGAACTTAACTTGGTTGTCAATAATGTGAATGTCTTCTTTGCGGAAATGAACAATAGCTTTAGAATACTGGAAGAATATTTTTTTGGGTGTTCTTCGGAGTGTAGTGACTACATTAGTAATATGTTCTCCATCACTTTAAGCTTAGACAATCAGCAAAATTACACATCAAGTCCCAATCTTTATTATGTTCTGATTTCCAGGTTATAAATACTCCCATCAAAGCTGGTTTCAAGCTACCAACATGATGTCACTGAACATGGAGTTGGGGAGAGATGTGCAATAGCATACCCTTACACAGTATTTTCAACATCCAGACAACAAATATAGCTTCAAAAGCACACAGCATAATAAACTGTTAAGTAACATAATTAGGAAGTGAAGGGTATTAAGTAATTATTACCCTTTTAATTGTTGTTGTTGTTGTTAGGTGCCATCGAGTCGGTATCCGACTCATAGCGACCCTCTGTACAACAGGGGAAACACTATTGTCAATGCTTCTCTGCTGTTCATAGGGTTTTCAATGGCAGATTGATTTTTGGGAGGGGGTTGCCAGGTCCTTCTCCCAAGCCTGCAGCACCTGGTGTTCCAGGCGGTCTCCCATCCAGGTACTAACCAGGCCCGGCCCTGCTTAGCTTCTGAGATCTGACGGGATCGGATTCCACAGGGCTAGATTAATTTAATTGTAATTTTGTATAATTTTTAGTAATGACTGTTTAACCATTTCACAAAATTCTTGAAAATTTGTCAGCTCTTGTGAGCTTTTACAAGCCAACTGCAGCACACCAGTGGATAAGAAGAGATCAGTCTAGCCAGGCACAGTGGCGCATGCCTGTAATCCCAGTGGTTTGGGAGGCGGAGGCAGGAGGATCACAAGTTCGTGAACAGATTCAGTCTGCGTAACTTAGCGAGACCCTGTCTCAAAAAATAAAAAAATAGGCTGGGGGTGCAGTTCAGTGACCCAGCACTTGCAAAGCATGCAAGAGCTAGGCCCTCGGTTCAACCCCCAGTACCGCAAAAAAAAAAAAAAAAGGGGGGGTGTCCTTCTTAGTTCGTGCTACTCAAATCACATTCAGATACACGCTTGAATCGCTGAGACTTGTTAAAGGGGAAAAAAAGGTCCTTCTTTGGAAAAGTTTGGAGATCTTTCTCTTTGCTCTTATATTTTGGGGTCTCCAAAACATCAAAAGTGATATATTGAGCATCGTTGTGACTACTCATCTTTAAGAGATGGGATATGGTACTAGAAAATTCAGTCAGTTGCCAGCATTTACAAATGACTGGATAAAAACAGTGACTTGACAGCCGGGCACTAAGGGTGAGTCCACACACACCATAGCCTTCCTAGGGTAATTTGAAGTTAGAGTAACCATCAAAATTTGTTGATTTTTTTTTTGTTGGTTAGCAAGCAAGGAGACTTCCTCTAAGCAGCAAAGTAAAGATGGCTCCTGGGACTCTTTGCAAATGAAGAAACCAAAGCAGAGCCAACTCTCCATTGTAACCGACTCAGAAGCGGCTTTGGTCAATGCCTACCTTGAACAAAGACGAGCCAAGCACCATTCTCAGTTCCACCAGGGGAATCCGATCCAACGTGAGAGCGATACTACTGAGTGTGACAGTGAAGAATCGAACTCAGAAGCGTCCTCATGGAAGGAGAGTGAATGTGAACACCATCCACTAATAGCAGGTATTAAGAGGAGAAAAACAGCTCAGAGGCAAAGGAAACTGGGAAATTACCAAGTCAGAGAAAAGCCCTGCCTCCACTGCAAAGCCATGAGAACCAATGAATGGTTGACACGCCATTTCCTACAAAACACTTCCGAAACAGCCCCCATGACGGGAGATACTCAAGAGGAAAATCTCATGCCTGATATTAACACAAAATACAGTAAATTTTGAATTTTGTCTTTCTTACCTTTCTTGAAGCCAAATGAAAGAGACGAATAAAACGTGAAACATCACCAGGGTCCTAGGTGAGGAGACTTTTACAATGAAATCTCTCTACTAAAGACAAAAACATACTTGGAACCCAAGAGGTAAAATTTCAGACAATTCTTTGTTCAAAAACAGGCCAGCAAATTTGTTTATGGCGCCGTTGGATCATTGAATATTTGCATTTGCTATGTTTTTGGTTTTTTTCAAAAGAGCATAAAACAGATACTTCGTGTCTTGAGTATGCATATTTTGTTTATAACACAAATAAGGAAGCTCTTTGAAAATATATTTATATTGAGAAGACATTTAAATTTATTCATATGTTTTGATCATCTGATTTCACAAACTAGGTGAAGTTGGTTCGCACAGAATTGGCCCATTCTCTCAAGGTTCATGTTTCCAGGTGGCTGCACCAGAGGTGGGTTGCTCCATGTGTACACTGGGGGCTGCTGAGGAAAAGGAGCTCAAGGGTCTTTCATAAGGTCTCATTCCTAGAATTCATCAGGGAGAGGAGGGAGCATGACTGAGCTGGGCCGTTGGTCATGGCAAGTCTTAAAATTTCTTTCTGACACTTGTTAAAATGGGAAGACTTTATTGAAGACTATTGTAATAGAAAAAGACCACAGCTGTACCACCCTGGCTTCCCATCCAATCAGATCATGGAAGCTAAGCAGGGTTGGGCCTGGTTAGTCTTTGGATGGGAGGCCGCCTGGGAACACCACGTGCTGAAGGCTTGGAAGAAAGACCTGGCAGCTCACTCCCCAAAATAGTCAATCATTGAAAACCCTATAAAATAGCAGAGAAGTACTGACAAAAACGCCAGGCATGGCACAGTGTCAGGTAATGTTTTATCTGTTGTACATACAGTTGCTATGAGTTAGATCTGACTTGATGGCACCTAACAACAACAACGCCTGGAGCTATAGCCCTGAGGCATCCGATCTCGTCAGATCTCAGAAGCTAAGCAGGATCGGGCCAGGTTAGTACCTGGATGGGAGACCGCCTGGGAACACCAGAAGCTGTAGGCTGGGAGAAGGACCCGGTAACCCCCTCCTAAAAAAAATCAATCTGCTATTGAAAACCCTGTGAACAGTAGAGAAGCACTGGCAATAGTGTTTCCCCGTTGTACAGAGGGTCGCTATGAGTCAGATACCGACTCGACGGCACCTAACAACAACAACAACATTATAATAGAGATCAATAGAGGAGATACATCAAGCTCAATTCCTAATACAATGACAAGTGAGATTTATAGCCAAGGTGAAGGATGAAGGGGTCAGTGGGTGGAAAATTACTAAAAGGAGGTATTGAGAATAGGGGGATTCATACTGAACTGACCTAACAGATTCTTCCTAAAGGCAGGCGAAGGACTTGCATCTCAAATGTGGGGTATGAAAAACTTGATCAGTTACCAAGGGTGATCAGATATCAAAGGTTGGACGACTCTCAGTAAAACTTACTTAGCAGGACCGGGCATGGTGGTATGTCCTTGTAATCCCAGTGACTCCAGAGGCAGAGGCAGGAGGATCGCAGGTTTGAGGCCAGAGGGAGCCTGTGTAATTTAGCAAGACCCTGTCTCAAGATAAAATATTAAAAAGGGGCTGGGGGTGCAGCTCAGTGACAGAACACTTGCAAAGTATGCTGGAAACCCTGGTTTCAGGTCCCTAGTACCATACAAACAGACAAACAAACAAAAAACTTACTTAGAAGGATTCTTGCTAAAACTGAGAAGCGCAGGCCAAAGGCAGAACAGGATCAAAATTAAGGTGCGGTCAAGAAGAGGACTCAGAAAAGCCTGAGAGCTGGGTGTGGTGGAACATGCCTAGCCTATAATCCCAGCGGCTTGGGAGGCGGAGGCAGGAGGATCACAAGTTGGAGACCAGAGGCAGTCTGTGTAACTTAGTGAGACTCTGTCTCAAAAAAGTAAAAAAAAAAAAAAAAAATGGACTGGGGGTGCAGCTCAGTGTTCCAGTGCTTGCAGAGCATGCAAGCGGGAGGCCATGAGTTCAACCCTCAGTACCAAA
>VMDO01008020.1:0-61354 GCA_007922755.1 Pedetes capensis | reverse complement strand
CTGGAGCTCATTCTCCAGTTGGATGGCAGGTCTCTATCTGGGTATAAAACAAGGCCAAGATCCCAGGGGACAGGGCTGGTAAGGGTGAGATAAACTGACAAGGGCTCTGACCATAGGGCTAGAATTCAAAGAAGAGATTAAGTCTTGGAGAAGGAATTGGGTGCTATATATAGGGAAAAATGCAGCCTTATTCTAAGGATTGAATCTTTTACAGGAGTAGGGTAGGAAATGGAGGAGGCACAGAGACCAGAGAGATGTGACTTCAGGCCCAGGAGTCATTTCTGACAAGAGCAGATACCTTAACTGACTATAACAAAGAGACCTGGAAGCCAGTGTAGGAGTTTGAGCCATTAGGACTAGGCCACTAGGACATAGGGTGACGTTTCTTTTTTTCTTTTTCTATTTTTTGCGGTGCTGAGGGTCCAACCCAGGGCCTCACGCCTGCATGCTTTGCAAGTGCTGGACCACTGAGCTGCGCCCCCAGCCCCCCCCCCTTTTTTTTTTTAACTTTTTGAGACAGGGTCTCCCTAAGTTACACAGACTACCTCTGGTCTCGAACTTGCCATCCTCCCGCCTCTGCCTCCCGAGCCGCTGGGATTACAGGTGTGCACCACTATGCCTGGTATGGGGTGACATTTCTGAGCCCATTTATAGAGACTTTGTCTTATTCAAACTGCCTCAGGATCAGATAGGTCTGAAGGCACAGGGAAAGAGGACAGCTTCACAACTGAGCTAAGCACTAGCCTTTTCTTCAGTGTCTTTCCTTACTTCTGGGCACCCGTTTCTCTTCATTCCCTCAAGCAGAACTCACCATGCCCTCATTTATGTTCCAGTGTGCCCTGGAACTTTCTCTATCTCAGCACCCTTAGCATTTTGATAAGCGTATTTGTTTGCATGTCTCTGTGTCATGTAAATATAAATACAATTATAAAATATATATGCATATACATAGATACATATAGACGATGCCAAAAATACACATTTTAAGAAAGGAAAAAATGATATTAAAACTGTAATACTCAATATATACCAATAACAAAAGATGAAGTCATGTTTGACTTCTGCAATGACCAGAGGTGCTCAAAGTGGTTACCATAGCAGAAGAAGCAGGACTTGTAGCTGTGTGAGGCCTCCCAGATCTTCCCTTGTGCACATCCACACAGTACCACGTGCCTCAAATATCTTGAAGGTATGCAGTTGTTACGTGTGTTGGAGGTTCTGTCACATACTCATACCTCTGTTATACTTCCACAATGTTTTGGAATTTCAAATGCCACTTCAAAATCTTCTTGCACTCCTTGAACAACAACTATGTTGCTGCCATTTTCTTTGACTGTCCTGCCTGTTGCATGATGGTACTATCGATTACTTGATTAACGCCATCTTTTGAGCAAATATCATGCTGCACATTGCCACAGTAATTCAATTTAACTTTGAAAGTAATACATAGATAACAATTCTCTTAAAATGTGTATACATGTTTTTAGCACCCCCTAGCACATATATCTGTATACACGTATGTATGTCTATAGCCATACCACCCTGGTGTCCAATCTTGTCAAATCTTGGAAGCTCAGCAGAGTCAGGCCTGACTAGTTCTTGGATGAGAGACCACTTGGGAATATTGGGTGCTGTACGCTTGGGAGAAGGACATGGCAGCTCACTCCATAACAATCAGCCATTGAAAACCCTGTGAATAGCAGACAAGCATTGACAATAGTGCCAGGCACCATGTCAGGTAGTGTTTCATTCTGTTGTACATAGAGTCGCTATGAGTCAGACCTGACTCAATGGTGCCTAACAACAACAACAACAACAATATGTGTATATACATACATATATGTATACTTTTTAAATTTTTTTCAATATTTGAGGTTCAAACCCAGGACCTCACAATGCTTTGCAAGTTCTCTATCACTGAGCTGCACTTCCAGCCTATTTTTCTTTCTTTTTTTTTTTTTATTAGTAATTTTTAATGTTCAACTTAATGGGTCTCATTATGACATTGCTATATATGCATTTCATTGTACATTGCTCATGTAACTTCCCCCTTACCCTCTCAATACCCTCCTCCTCCAATCCCCCCACCAATGGTCTCCTTTCTACTTGCATGTCTTTTTGTGAGAATATTTATCTATATATGTGCATCCCGATTTTGATATAAGTCCAAACTTTTTACTATAGTGACCTACCTTTTTGCATTCTCAGCAGTATTACATGAATGATCTAGGCTGTTTGCATTATTGCCAGCATTTGGTATTATTACTATTTTTATTTTAGCTATTCTAGTAGGTTTTATATATTTTTTCTATTTTCCCCTATTTTTCCAACATACTTATAAAGTTGTGCTGTTTACATTGAGATTGACCTCTCCCCCTTCATCTTTTCCAGTCTTCGCTTCTCTCTCCTAGATTCCTCCCTTCTTCTTTCCACTCCTTAAATTGTCCCTTTTATTCCAGCCTATTTTTCACTCTATACTGAGAGAGTATTACTAAATTACATAGGTTGCCTCTGGCCTCAAACTCATGGTCCTCCTCCCATCACCTCCCAAGTCTCTGGGATTACAGATGTGAGCCATCATGTCTGGTCCCAGTATATATTAAAAATAGAAAAGAAAAAAAAATATATATCCCATATGTCTGTCAGTATGTCACCACACTCAGCCCTGTATATTAAAAACAACAAAACAAAACAAAACAAAACAAAACAAAAAAACCAACTATATCTATCTGTCTGTCTGTAAGATTGTTGTGCTGTTGGGGCTTGCATGTTGCTATGATGCTGAAAGCTATACCACCAGTAATTCAGACACCAATAGGACCACCCACGGTGGACAGGTTTCAGCTGAGCTTGCAGACTAGGACACCCTAAGGGCAAAGACCCAGTGGCACACTCCCAAAGTAATTAGTCATTGAAAACCCTATGAATAACAGAGAAGCACTGCCAGATATAGTGCAGGAAAGTGAGCCTCTCCACCAAGCTGGAAAGCATTCAAGAAATGACTGGGGAAGAGTTGCCTCCTCAAAGTAGTTGTACCTCAAGGGAGAGTTGACCTTAATGACAGGAATGGAGTAAAGCCCCTGGGATCTCCAGTTGCTGATATGGCACAACCCAGAATGAGAAGAAATAGTTCCTGCAACAAGAGGCTCCAATATAGAAAGATCATGTGCATGGCACAGTGTTGGATAGTGCTTTGTTCTGCTGTACCTAGGGTCACTATGAGTCAGATCTGACTCAGAGGCACCTAACAATATATACATATATATATATATATATATACCCACCTTTATAGGTAGAGTCTCAGATTTGTCTCCTTTGTATTTCTGTGCTAGCCACATGGCAGATAAATAGTGTAGATGAATCAATACACAAAAGGATTTATGAATGCAACCGGGAGGGTCTGGGGAAACAGAGGCAAAGGAATCAGTACAGTGGTCAGTATCCACAACTGAGAGACTAATTCTGATATTTCCAGCTTGATATAATCAAAAAGATTAACTTACTTTGTTCATCTAAGTAGTACCCCCCACAAGCAAAGAAACAAAAGAACTAAGTTCAAAATCTAGTAGTAAATTGCAGAGGTAGGGTTTAGACCCAAGTCATTTGGCTTCAGAATTCAGGCTACTAATTACTGTAATCTTAATCATTATTCTGTAAAAATGGAAGCTACTAATTTCCTGGTAAATTAATCACCACTTCCCACTCAGTCATCAGTGATGCCTGAGGAGATACATCCTCACCAGGTCTATTGGAAAAGGGCAACAACAGCTATTTCCTAGATAACAAAAATCATGCCCCAAGTGTTTTGTTTGTAGTTCTGGAATAAAAAACAATGAATGACACTGTCAGTTATACCAAAGGCTGCTACTTTTCCACGTCTCATCCACAGGGTTAGAGGAGACAAGAGTCAGTGAGTAGGAGATAGCTACCTACAGGAAGAAGGAATTAGGGGGGTTGAATAGGAAGGGATTATAAATCTTACACAAAAGGACTAATCAGGATAATCTATGAGAACATTAAACCAAAAACAGAGGCTAAACATGGCTAGCTCAGTTGGTAGAGCATTGTGCTGCAGTCTCTGAGGTCCTGAGTTCAATTCCCAGCACCGCAAAAATGGGAGAAGGGCCTGGCAATCCACTCCCAAAGCAATCCCGAAACAGTCAGCCATTGAAAGCCCTATGAGGGTCACTATGAGTTGGATACTGACTCGACAGCACCTAACAACAACAACAAACATGGGTGGGAGGATATCCAAAGCCAAGGACAGAGTTATACTGGATCAAAAGGGAGAGACAAAGACATGGTTGGATAAGGAATAGAAGCATGTCCAGGTGGGTTGGGATGGACTAATGAGTGCTGTGTAGAACTGGTGAGGAGGAAGATGGGTCATGAAACCAGGGCTACAATCACTGGTCATGGCCAGACGTTGCCTTTGTGCAGAGGCTGGGGTGGACTATTGTTGTACCCAGCGGCTTGACCCCAGAAAAATACTCCAGGACACAAACAAACGGATCAGGAGCAGAAAAGTTTATTTAGACTGGCTGGCCAGCTACTTTCAGTCCCAGGCGTGGATTTTCAGAAAGCAGAATCCGACTCACATTGGTTAGGGGATTTATAGGGTAGGGGTTGTTGTTGTTGTTGTTGTTAGGTGCCCTCGAATCGGTATCCGACTCATAGCAACCCTCTGTACAACAGGGGAAACACTATTGTCAGTGCTTCTCTGCTGTTCATAGGGTTTTCAATGGCAGATTGATTTTTGGGAGGGGGTTGCCAGGTCCTTCTCCCAATAGGGTAGGGGTGGAGAAGCAGAATTACAGAAGCAGGAACTCTTTTACAGTACAAGGGTGGGGTTTCAAAGGAAGTTTCCATTTTTCCAAAACTCAGCCCATTACAGGAATTCCCGAATTTGACCTTTTACAAGGTTATCTTGTGACACCACCTTTTTCTTAATCCAACCCTTCGGGCAGGCACAGCCGTCTTGTGACACAGCTGCACTTATCAACTTTTGTTGAGGGCTGGTTTTCAAGGAACCAGTGATTTTAAAGTGACCTTGGGCCTGCTCTCACACTATCAGGGTGGGGCCCAAGGGCTGCATGACATTCTTCTCTTCAGTCCCTGCTTGTTGGATGAGATGAATTGCTCTTCTCTGGTCTTTATGGTAGAATCCTGTCATCTATTTGGGTGGCTGTCTGAAGGGGAGGCAAGGATTCTTGGAATTGCCTCTGTGGCTCATCTATGCAACTAAGTTTCAGAACTGACTTCTGTGACAATGTCCATCTATGTCACGTACCATTCCTATCAGGAACTGGGATGCAGGAGCTATGGGATGCAGGGAGGGGAGATGAAGGCAGTGAAGAGCATATACATGTAGGAGGTATTTGTAGAAAGGTGAGGAATGAAGGAGCTGGAACATGGGCTATGGGGTAGACAGTGTCAAACTCTGAACGAGTGTCTACCTTCCAGGTTGGGTGGTATGATTTTGGTAGGAGGAGAGATGAACCAGTAGGTTAAATCTAAATAATAACAGCAACAATAACATTGATACTAGGTAACATTTAGGGAATAATTGCCTTAGGCACAGGAGAGCATTTTATCAAGGTTATTTAACCTTCACAAGCCTGCAAGATAGGTAGTATCCCCACTTGACAGATGAAGAAACTGGGGCATGGAGAAAACTTCAACTGCTATTATGAGGCCAAAAAAGACCCCAGAAATTAAATTTTGCTATTTTTTAGAAAATTCCTAATTGTCACACAAACATGTTGTTCCTTACAATCTCAGTACATCCCTACTTGGGTAGATGCCAGAGGTGCAGTGCTGTTGCACCTGCCTAAGCCCAGGTAAGTGCCTGGTGGGGTCACATAGGACGCTACAATATCAATTACAGTTGCATGTCATTTTCCATATCTTATGACTAATCTCATGAAAATTATTGATTTAAAAATCTTAGAATCTCTACATTATAAAAGAAGAGAATTTTTTCTTAGTTTTAATTTGACTTTATTGTAGTTTTTGAAACCTTGGAAAAACAATTAGAATTTCATAAGTGCCTTAAGAAAAATTTCTTAATTTTTGATAATTATTGTTACATGAATAAATGCTATATTACTGATGTTTGAAAAGTGTTTTATTTCATATAACAGCATAATTAAACCTTAAAAATAAATATCTTAAATAATAAAAGGGGTTTTTTTTGTTTGGAGGTCTTGGATAGCTTTGCAAACCTGAACTGATATACATCAATTAGGTTGACAATTCCAGTAAGGGTTACATAGCATCCAAAGTCATACAGCTGGTCAATATGAGGGAGCTGGGTTTGGGTTGTATCTGACCACAATTTTCCCCCCATGAAAATCTGTGTTTGGGGTCATATCTGACCAAAATACATTACTTTTCCTGTTACTATTTGCTATCCATGTTCATAATGGAGAGAAATTAGATAAAAACTTGGGACAGCAAATACCAAACCCAGTATGGACAGACCAGAGAAGGACCATCAGTGGAAAATACAACCAAGAGTCAGAAATGAGCAAAGATGGAGGCAGTTCTAAGTGACCTGGGGAGGGCTCACTTGTGTGATGGAGAGGCCTTTTAGCATCTGCTCCTGTCATCTGCAAGCATGGCCAGACTAAGACAAAAGGAGGAAATGGAAGGATTGGGAGGGTGGAAATGGGCTTGGTACTGAATATTGAGAAGCAAGAGGTAGCAGGGAGGAGAACAGTGAGGTTCATGGCCAGGCATGTGAGAGAAAGAGAATCAGAGGATCTGGCTCAGAAAGCTCAGGGAGTGGGTCCCCTGCTCCATCACAGGGCAGGGTGTCTCCTGCAGGCACCACACCATGCTACATGCCATCAAAAAAACCTGATGACTACTACAACCATCCCCACTGCCACCATTTCTCTCACAAAGGAATGTTGTCTCTCACCGTATTCTGGAATGGTATTTCCAAAACAGTGGCCTATTATAGCCATTATCTGTGGTTTCATGGTCCATGGTCAACCTCACATACTGAACAACCTAAATATAGTACAGCAGAATATTTTGAGAGAGACCACACTTAACTTTTGTTATAGTATATTATCATGATTCTTCTATTTTATTATTGTTGTTGTTAGGTACTGTCAAGTCAGGTCTGACTCATAATGACCCAATGTACAACAAATGAAATACTACCTGACACTGTGCCCTGCACATGATCTTTTTATGTTTAGGCTCATTGTTGCAGTCACTGTATCAATCCATCTACTTGAGCGTCTTCCTTTTTTTTGTTGTTGTTGTTGACCTGTCACTCTCTCAAATGTGATGCCCTTCTCTAGGGATTGGTCCCTCCTGACAACATGTCCAAAATATGTAAGATGCAGTCTAGCCATCCTTGCTTCCAAAGAGCATTCTGGTTGCACTTCTAGGGTCTGTTGATGTTGATTTTAGAACCAAGTAAAGCAAAATCTCGGACAACCTCAAACTTTTCTCCATTTATCATGAAGTCGCTTACTGACCCAGTCGTAAGGATTTTTGTTTTCTTGATGTTGAGGCACGATCCATACTGAAGGCTGTGTTCTTTGATCTTCAATAAATGTTTCAAATTCTCTTCACTTTCAGCAAGAAAAATTATATTATCTGTATAATATAGGTTCTTAATGAACTTTCCTCCAATCATGATGATCTGATCTTCTTCACAAAGTCCAGCTTCTCAGATTCTTTGCTCAGCATAGAGATTGAAGAGAGATGGTCAAAAGATACAACCCTGATACACACTGTTCCTGACTTTAAGCTAAGCAGTATTTCCTTGTTTTGTTTGAATGACTGTCTCCCGGTCCATGTACAGATTCTTCATGAGTATAATTAATTGCTCTGTATTCCCATTCTTCACAATGTTATTCCTAATTTTTGTGATCCACACAGTCAAATGCCTTTGCATAGTCAATAAAACATAGATAGATATCCTTGTGGTATTCTTTGCTTTCGATTAATATCACTCTGACATTTGTAATGAAGTCCCAGTTCCATTCCCTCTTCTGAATCCTGCTTGATTTTCTGGTACTTCCCTGTCAATAGATTGCTGTAATCACTTTTGAGTGATCTTTAGCAAAATTTTACTTGCATATGACATTAAAGATATTGTTTGATAATTTCTGCATTTGGTTGGGTCTCCTTTCTTGGAAGAGACACAAATATGGATCTCTTCCAGTCAGTTGGCCAGGTAGCTGTTTTCCAAATTTCTTACCATAAACAAGTGAGCACATCCAATGTTGCATCTGTTTGTTGACACATCAACAATTCCTGGAGCTTTGTGTTTTGCCAGATACTTCAAGGCAGCTTCCACTTCTTCCTTTAGTACTATTGGTTCCTGATCACATGCAACCTCTTGTAATTGTTGATCATCCACCAATTCTTATTGGTATAATGACTGTATGTATTCCTTACATCTTTTAATGTTTCCTGCATTATTTAATATTTTCCCTGTAGAATCCTTCACTATTACCACTTGAGGCTTAAATTTTTTCTTTAAAAAAAAATGGATCATAGATTTATAGATTTTGTGCGTGTGTGTGTGCAGTACTGGGGAGTTGAATCCAGGGTCTCATGAATGCTTTTGCAAGCAATCTCCCACTGAGCCACATCTCCAGTGTCTAATTCTTTAAGCTTGAGAAAAACAGAATCTCTTCTTCCCTTTTGTTTTTCTATCTCCAGCTCTTTGTACACCATATTTAATTTTATCTTCTGGAGCTGCCCTTTGAAATCTTCAGTTATTGTTAATTTCTTACTGTGCCTAATTTGTAAATTAAACTTTATCATAAGCATATATGTATAGGAAATTTATAATGTGTATGGGGTTTGGTGTTAGCTGTAGTTTTGGGCATCCTCTAACAGTCTTGGAACATATTCCCTGTGAATAAGGGAGGAACTAGTGTAATAGGCTGTGAAATCAATTTAGTGGTTGTGACTAGCATTCATCAAAAAGTAAATAGAAATAACAGAATATTGTGCATAGGGGAATTGTTTTTATTTCAGTGTGTGCACTGACTTGCAAGCAATAAGTGTTTCTTACTACATTCAGCTAAAAAAAAAAGTCACTTCTGTGGAGTAGTTGTCTTTGGAGATTTTCCCCTATTATCTAGCTCTACTATTAAGTTAGTGAAAGCAATTGTCCCTCCCTGCATTCCCAACTGTCATATGCTAGTAATTAGTAAATCCTCACACACTGTAGGATGGACCAAGTGTCTGGGTTAGTGAAAAGCTTGAATTAAATTATATTACTTTAGAGGAGCTTCAGGTTTATTATTTTCAAAGACAGTAAGTGGAAGCGAGCTAACCAACTGTGGCTGGGTGCCCAGGGGTGGGTTTTGCCTTGGTGAATAGACAAGAGTAATTTGTAATTGACATTTCAAACAACCCAAAGAAACAAGCCAGCCTTTGTTTAAATCATAATTACCCTGTTTGTATGTAAAAGGATACTTCTAAAGCTTTTCAAAACAACTGGTTCTTTTAAGTAGATAATTATTCCCCTTCCAATCTTGTTTACACTATTCAGAACTTGGGTGAATTTTTTTTTTTCATAGATAGTACAAAGGTTAACTTCAGCCAGCCCTTCCTCAAATTATCACAAATTCCCAATTAGTGAATTCTAAACAGGGTTTCCCTGTAACAATATGCCGAAGACTTGTATGATGTGTTCTTTATTGCATTGAATAACATCTGACAGGTTTCCAAGTACCAGGCCACCTGGATATTCTCTCTCTGTCAGGAACATGTGGTTAAAGAGGTAGGTGGGAGGGTAAGGCAGAAAGCACAAATCAGGTACAAACATCCAGGGATGGTGAAGAAAGACAAAGGAGAGAATACACCTTTTTTTTTTTTAAAGTATCTATTATATATTAGCCAAATATTAAATTATAGGCTATTTTTGGTGTAAAGAAAAACTGTATTTAATACCTAAATTTAACCACATTACATATGGAAATTTAAAAAACAAACAAACATATTTTTGAATGTATACTAGAAGTTATTAGAGAGGCCCAAGGAAGTTGGTAAGAGAAAGGTGCATGATACATGAAATTATATTTGGCCTCTTTCGAACAATTTCTTTTCTTCTTTTCTTTTTTGGTGCTGAGGAATCCAACCCAGGGTATTGTGTATGCTAGGTGCACGCTCCACCACTGAGCTACACCCTTAGTGCTGGACAATTTATTTTGGTTTGTAAATTTCCACTCAGTGCACAAAAGGAAGCACATGAAATATTTTAAAGGAAAAAACCCTCAAATTTTATAATCCTGGACAATACTATTTTCTAGTTGTCTTTTATCTCCTAGGCTTGACTTCTTTCACAGGCAGTTCCTTACACTGCCTTATTACTGGGGCCTGCTGTCTATAATGGTCTTTGTTTACTAGAGGTCTTTGTCACCATAAAGTTTCATATGTTCAAAATCTTGATTTAGCAGTGAAAACTCCAGGCAGGGAGCCAACTCTGCTACTAATTAGAATAAATCAAAATGGGGAAGAGGGGGGTAAAAAGCAGGTTCCAGTGGAAGGGTCTACAGCCAGTGTTGGTAAGACTGACTGGAAGGTCTGAGATTTAAATACGAGACAAAAGGGCTTGGAGGAATGCCAGTTAGGATCAGCGTACTAGTCCTTTTTTCTCTGATTGTGCCTTTTCAGATATAAAAAGGGTCTATGTTGCCCCCGTTGATCGTTTTCCTTTCTCCCATTCTAGCAGATCCTCATTGTGTTCCATGGTCCCCCTTCTCTTACCAGACTTGGCAATAGGTCCTGATTGCTCTAAGCAAATCATGGTGGTGCCATTCCCTCATCAGGGAGTGGTTCAAGCAGGGGCATGCCGTTTCATTCTGGGAAAGGAATTTTGCTGGTGGGGACATTCTTTGAAGGGTTTCTTCAGTCTTAGAAAGGACACGCAGACAGAAGAAATGGCCTCTTTTCTTTTGGTTGATGTCTTCAAGGTGGCACATGATGGTTGTAACTGACAGCTAGCTCGTGTCCATGAGGGCATTGGTCTGAATATGACGGAGTGGAAACATGGAAAAAAGAAGGTCTTCAGCTCCTGATTTAATGACTTCTGGAACTATTCTACCACTGGATTTCTTGTAGGCAAGAAGATTTCCTTTTTTTTTTTTTTTTTTTTTGTGGTACTGGGGGTTAATCCCGGGCCCTTATGCCTGCATGCTTTGCAAGTGCTGGACCACTGAGCTGCACCCCCAGCCCTTTTATTTTTTTTCCTTACTTCCTGAGACAGGGTCTCGCTAAATTACATAGACTTCCTCTAGTCTCGAATTTACAATCCTCCTGGCTCTGCCTCCCAAGCCCCTGGGATTACAGACGTGCGCCACCACGCCCAGCTAGATTTCCTATTGTTGAAGCATTATCAGTTGGTTTTCCAGTTACTTGTAGCTGGTACAGGATCTCAGTGATCTTTTTTTACTTCTGTGATTTCTAGAGCACTCCTTTTACCTGGGAAGTGCTCTGTAATGCTTAAGTTGTTAAAGACAGTAAAGTACATGTATAGTTGCTCTTCAGCATCCACAAAGATTTGGTTCCATGACTACCTCAGATACAAAAATCCACGATGCACCTGTCCTTTATTTACAGTAGCATAGTATTTACTCATACCTGCACACATTTAAAATCATCTCTAGATTGCTTACAATATCTAATGAGATGTAACAGCTATGTAAGTAGCTGCTACATTGTATTATTTAGGGAATAATAACAAGGAAAAAAAAAAGGCCTAACTTGTTCAGTACAGATACGTTTTCTCTGTATTTTCTGGGTTGGTTGAATCTGCAGATGTGACCCCTGCTGATGTTGTTGTTGTTGTTAGGTGCCATCGAGTCGGCATCCAACTCATAGCGACCCTCATAGGGTTTTCAATGGCTGAGTGCTTCGGGATTGCCTTGGGAGTAGATTGCCAGGCCCTTCTCCCATTTTTGCGGTGCTGGGAATTGAACTCGGGGTCTCAGAGACTGCAGCGCAGTGCTCTATCCACTGAGCTAAATCCCAGCCCCCTGCTGATATGGGCAGACTGAATTCCTTTGATGGGGGCCTGGAGCTTTGTCTGTGCTGGTGATGGTGGAGAGAGCTATTAATAGCTGAGGAACTGTTGTTGTTGTTGTCAGGTGCTGTCAAATCGGTATCCGACTCATAGAAACCCTCTGTCCAACAGGGGAAACACTATTGTCAGTGCTTCTTTGCTGTTCCTAGGGTTTTCAATGGCAGATTGATTTTTGGGAGGGGGTTGCCAGGTCCTTCTCCCAAGCCTACAGCTTCTGGTGTTCCCAGGCGGTCTCCCATCCAGGTACTAACCAGGCCCGACCCTACTTAGCTTCCCAGATCTGACGGGATTGGATGCCACAGGGCTACGGCTGCAGGCTTAGCTGAGGAAAGGTCTTGATAAATGTTTCAACCTTTTTGTGTTGGCTGTCTCACCTCTTTTCTTGACTGGGAGCCTCTTCTTCCCTTGGTTCTCATGAATGTTGGTACAGTATGCTCCTGCCCACTCCCACTCCACTTCACCTTGACCAGGCATTGATTACAGTAGAACATTTCTTTCAATCCAGATTCTTGAGAATTTGGACTTGAGACCAAGAAAGAGATCAGTTTTCCTCTGGGTAAGGGGACCAAGAGCAGGTATTAAGGGTCCATGTTTTCTTTCAGGTAGATAAGGAATGAGAGGAAGCACATGATAACTGAAAGAAAATCATGAAACAAAAGGGCAGAGAGTTCTGATGGTTTTCAAATTCCTGGTTCCAATTCTTTCCTAAGGCCTGTCCACTCATAGACACCATGACATTTTACTAGCAGGCTTAAAAATATATATATATTGTCAATATTTATGAGGTATAGTATAAAAAATTTCATATGGTATAATTGTATACAGTGTATTACAGAATTTTCATAGACTTGCAGCCTGTATTTTGTACTTGTTCTCTACCTTTTTACTCCCACAGGTTTCTCACCTCCCCCTCCCAAATTCCCCTCCCCCTCTCCTTCCCATTGGTCCCCTCTCCTCTCATGATGGGTCCTCTTGTATTATCCAATCATATATATATATATATATATTTTTTTTTCCATTAAGGTAGACCCAGCTCCTGCATATGAATGAGAATATGCAGTATTTCTCTTTTTGAATCTGGGTTATTTTGCTTAAAATGATGATCTCCATTTCCGTCCATTTTGCTTCAACTGACATAATTTCATTCTCCTTTTCTGCTGAACAATATTCTCTTGTTTATATATACACCACATTTTAAAAATCCAATCATCTGTTGGTGGGCATCTGGCCTGATTCCATACCCTTGTGATCATGAAGAGTGCTATAATAAACATGGAAGTGCAGGTGTCCCTGTGGTATGATTACTTATCTTCCTTGAGTATATTCATAGAGTGATGTAGCTAGATCATATGGTAGTTCTATTTTTTGATTTCTGAGGAAACCTTGTAATGATTTCCATCATTTATACTATTTACAGTCCGACCACCAGTGTAAAAGAGTTCCTTTTTCCCCTGAACCCTCACTGGTATTCATGGTTGTTTGGTTGATGTTGGCCATTCTGACTGGGGTGAGCTGGAATGCCAGCGTAGTTTTGATTTGCATTTCCCTGATTGCTAAGGATATTGAACATTTTTTCATATGCTTATTGGCCATTTGTATTTCTTCTTTTGGAACTGTCTGTTCAGTTTCACTGCCCACTTATTTATTGGATTGTTTGCTACTATGATGTTTAATTTCTTGAGTTCTTTGTATATCCTAGATATTAATCCTCTGTTAGATTTATAGGGAGCAACCAGAGTGCTCCTTGGAAGCAAGGGTGGCTAGACTGCAACTTACATATTTTGGACATCTTGTCAGGAGGGACCAGTCTCTGTAGAAGGACATCATGTTTGGGAGAGTGGCAGGTCTCCCCAAAAAAGGAAGACCCTCAACTGGATGAGTTGACACAAGGCCTGCAACAATGGACTTAAACATTAAAAAGATTGTGTGCCTGGCACAGAATTGGGGAGTGTTTCATTTTGTTGTACATAGGGTCATTATGGATCAGACCCTAACAACACTCTGAATTAGCACCTAACAACAACAATAGCAACATATGGCTATCCAGTTTTCAAAGCACTATTTCCTGAGTCATCTATCTTTTCTCCAAAGTATGCCTTTGGTACCTTTGTGGAAGACCAGGTGGCTGTAGCTGCATAGGTGTTATTTCTGGGTTTTCTATTCTGTTCCATTGATCTCCATACCTGTTTTTGCGCTGGTACCAAGCTGTTTTTGCTACTATGACCCATAGTATAATTCAAAGTTGGATATTTTGATTCCTCCTGTACTACTTTTGCTCCTTAGGATTGTTTTGTCCTTCCACATGAATTTTAGGATTGCTTTTTCTATTTTTGTGAAGCATATCATTGGAATTTTCATGGGGATTGCATTAAATCTGTAGGTTACTTTTAGTAGAATAGCCATTTTCACAATATTAGTTCTTCTGATACATGAGCAAGGGAGATCTCTCCATCTTCACTAGCAAATTCTTATAATAAATTCCCCTTTTTGCTTATGGTAGCTCAAGTGGGTCTCTGTTATCAGAAACCAAAACAATCTTTAAAGCAGTGGTGTCCAAGTAAATGTTTAACAACTGGTTCTGATGGTTAACAACCCATATTTTGTAGCACTTGCTGAATTTCATGGTATAAATACCCACACTATTGCTGATCTCAGGTAGCAAGGAGACATCACTGAATGTGGAGTTGGGAAGAGAAAATGAGTGCAGTGGCTCTGGTGACCTGGTCTTAGACTGCTCCCGCTCACCTGCCTCAAGAATACGACATGTAACTCACTTCTCAGTTACACAGGAGGTTCAGGGACATATGCTGATGGCTGCTAAGTTAGGAATTCCGGTATATAAATCTTTTAATTAGTTTCAAATGTGCTGTGTCTTAGGGCTCTGGGGGTAGAGGATGTAGGATTAAGCTTTTAAATCATATTGAAAAAAACCTTTTTTTTTGGTATAATAATGCTTTTGTGTATTGGGAATTGGAGGGAGGTAGAGGGTCTGGACTGAGGGAAGGAAAGAAGTTAGAAGTGCAATTGGAGAAGTGTGGAAGGTGACTTGTGTGAAGGCAGGCTCCAGGCATTCTCCAGGAGGGGCTTTTTACTACTTGGTACCCCAGGGCCAGAACACAAAAGAGCAGATTAGGTCATCTGGCCATGTTGTTGTTGTTGTTGTTGCTAGGTGCTGTCAAGTTCAACTCACAGCGACCCTATGTGCAACAGAATGAAAAACTCCCTGACACTGTGCCAGGCACACAATCTTTTCTGTGTTTAATCTCATTGTTGCAGTTACTGTGTCAATCTGTCTACTTGAGGATCTTCCTTTCTTTTGTTGACTTACCACTCTCCCAAACATGATGTCCTCGTCCCTCCTGAAAACATGTCTGAAATACCTAAGTCGCAGTCTGGCCATCCTTGCTTTCAAGAAGCACACTGGTTGCACTTCTAGGACAGATCTGTTGGTTCTTTTGGCAGTCCATGGTATATTCAATATTGGTCTCCAGCATCATAATTCAAAAGCATCAATTCTTTTCCCCTCTCCCTTATTCAGAGTCCAGCTTTCACCACCATATGATGTGACTGAAAATACTGTGGCATGAGTCAGGCACACCTTCATCTTCAATGTGACATCTTTAATTTTCAACACTTTAAAGAGGTCTTTTGCAACAGCTTTCCCCAATGCAATGGAACTTTTGATTTCTTGACTGCTGCTTCTGTGGGTGTTGATTGTAGAACCAAGTAAAGCAAAATCTTGGACAATCTTAATTTTTTCTCCATTTATCATGAAGTTCCTTACCAATCCAGTTACAAAGACTTTTGTTTTCTTGATACTGAGGTGCATTCAGCCACATCATGTAAAATTTCCATTTTTTTTTTTTTTTTAAAGAACAAGACGCAGGGCATTCTACATAAGCCTTTGTTTTTTTTTGAAACCACTGAGCTACTAAGCTATGTCCCCAGCCCTTCTGCTTTGCTTTTGTCTGAGATTTCCCTTAGCAGGAAAAAGCCTTTTATTACACAATTGGAGATAAGATAAGATGTAAAATACATATTATGAGATGAATACTTTTATTGTGAATGAGGACAAATAATCAATCAGTAAGAGTCAAGAGGCTGGCAGCAGATCCTTTCTGTCCTTGATAAGGGGTGATTGGGAGAAGTGGGGGAAAGATGGTGTTGGAGCTTTAACCCTTTGACTACCAACTTCAAATCAAAATATATGACAATAAGTATTTTATTTCTAGAAATTCTTCATTGCGATGAACCAAAAAAGAACATGGTTAGCAAGATAATTGCAATTCATAATATGTGTGTGTAAAATACCTTTTCTACCACTTTCTCGAATTTCTGTCAAATTCATACACACTTTTTCACATATGTGTCCCATTTGTAGTCAAAGGGGTTAAGAAGCCCCTTCCAGCCAACTTATCACCATCCATTTCTCTGATGGAAAGACAGTTGCCAATTCTTCAAATGAATTCTTCAAAGGTTGAACCTTCTTCAGTTTTAAGACCAACCTCAAAGGTCATCCTCTGTAATATTTTCTGTGGCTCTCCCAAGAAAGCTGGGTTCTCACAAGTCAGCCTCTGCCATAGTGCTGCTCACATTTTAATGTAATGAATGGCAATTCCTCCTCTCCTATGCTTGATGTTTAAATAACTGGCATTTTGGGACATTATTCATTGACACTGCTGAACTCTCAGAATTTGGAGCCCATGAACTACTTCATACAATTGCATTGCTTAGTTTCAACTGCATGAATATCTGTATGCAGTTGTATTTATATTTGTATTTGTATTTATATTTCTATTTGAATATTTAGTCCTTGACATTTATAAATGGAAAAATGAATGTGTTGATGTTAGTGATAAGAAGAGTAGATCTTATAAACCTAGCTCATTTGAGACAAAGCTGAAAATCATTAGACATGGCGGAAGCGTGCATTTTAGCATCAATCATATATTTGGATTTCAGTCTGTTGACTCTATTCATTTGTGAAAAAAAATCAAAATTAAAGAACATATAACATGCTGAAAATAATATATATTTTGCAGTACTAGGGGTTGAACCCCAGGGCCTTATGTTTACATGCTTTGCAAGTGCTGTACCACTGAGCTGCACCCCCAGCCCATTTTTTTTTTTTAATTCTTTTGAGACAGGGTTTTGCTAAATTACGCAGACTGCTTCTGGTCTTGAACTTGTGATCCTCCTGCCTCTGCCTCCCGAGTCACTGGGATTACAAGCGCGCGCCACTGCGCCCAGCCAGAAAAATGTGTTCTTAAAGAGTGTATGAGAAAGGTGATGTTAACTAATTCTTTATGTGAAAATTAATTCCAGGTGGAACAAAATGGAGAGATAATACAAAGAAACCATAAAAGTACTAGGAAAAGCAATCACTAGCAAAAAAGTTTCCTAATCAAGCCAGGCACCAGGGTGCATGCCTATACTCTTAGCTATTCAGGAGGCTGAGGCAGGAGGATCATGAGTTCAAGGCCAGAGGCAGCTAGAGCAAATTAGCAAAACCTTGACTCAAAAAAATTTTTAAAAAGGCATTGGGGTGTGCTGGGGTGTGGCTCAATGGTATAGTGTTTACCTAGCATTTGTGAGGCCTTGGGTTTAATCCCCAGTACTGCAAATTAGTTCTTTTGGGATGAAGTATGGCAAAAACATTTTTAAAAAATCCTCAATATAGTTTGCAGTTAATACCTAGATTGCAGTATGCAAATGTTTTGGGTTTTACACATCAAGTCAGTGCTGTGGCCATCTAGTGTGAGCTAAGCTAACTCTCACCCCCATAAGGTTTTCCACAATTGTTGAGTTGGAATATTTCCCCAAATTGCCATCACTAGTGGGAGGCAACAAGGTAATTTAGCATTTTCCTCCTTTCAGTACCACAAAGAAACTCAAAGTTGTCTTTTCTTTTCTTTCTTATTCCCAAATTGTCTTATCCTAATATGAAAGGTCTGTAACTAGTGTAGACTTCAAAAAGTTTGTTTTTGTTTTATTTTATTTTGTTAGATTTTTAATGCTATAGGGTTATGTATGAATTTGATTCAACAGTTAATGACCCTGGACTTTGTTGGATTTCAGTATCCTTAAAAGTTTTGTGTTGTGATCAAAACAAAAAGAAAACACTGCATAAAAATACCAAACTTCAGCAACTGTAAATACTCAGATCATATACTTCTTAATAAAGAGCATTGCACCTGACAATAGCAACCTCAACAACATGCTAATTAGCCCTGCTGAACTATGTGCAGAAGAAATTGTTCAAGTATCAGGTTTGAAAATAAGTGTTTATATTTAATAGAACTATTATATTGAAACAATGTATTATGAAAAGTGAAATTATACAACACTACAGTTATGTAGAAAATATACTTAAGTATAATCAAAATGCTAAGAACTTTTATATGGCCTTGTATGAAGGGAGCTTGGATGTTAATAAATACACTTTCCATTTTAAAAAGAGTTTCCTAATTTAACTCAAAAATAGGGAAGACTTTTCCAACAATAAAATAAATAAAATACAGAAGCCCTAAAGGAAAAGACTGATTCTTGGATTCCATAAAAACATTTAAATTTCTGCCCGGTGCGGTAGTGCACGCCTGTAATCCCAGTGGCTTGGGAGGCAGAGCCAGGAGGATCGCAAATTCAAGGCCAGAGGAAGTCTGCATAACTTAGCAAGACCCTGTCTCAAAAAGTAAAAAAAAAAAAAAAAAAAAGGGCTGGGGGTGCAGCTCAGTGGTCCAGCACTTGCAAAGCATGCAAGTGTGAGGCCCTGGGTTCAACCCCTAGTAACACACAAAAAAAACCCAAACCAAACCAAAACAAAACAACAACAACAAAAAAACACTTAAATTTCTGTAGAAAGAGAAAATATGATACATAGTAAATAAAGTAAAAAGACAGGCTGGGAAAGAATTTGGTACAAAATTCATCAACTACACAAAAAGTTTAAAAAATAAGCCAAATAACTTAGTAAAATATGAATAGAAAGCTCACTGAAGATAAATTCCAAATATCCAAATACATTAAAAAGATGCTCAACTTGACAAATCAAAAAATACAAAGTAAAATAATGAAATATTTTTCTTATTTTAGTTTGGTGTAGTTTCAATTTTTAAGATATCAGGATTGGGAAAATTTGGGAAGTAGGACTCTGAAAAGTAATATTAATGGAAAAGAAATTATAATTTTTTTGGAGGGCAACCTGGGAACATCAAAGCTGTTCACATTCTATAATCAGCAACTTCACTATAAAGACTTTATCCAACAGAAATGTCCTTTCAGACGCAAAAAAGTATAGACACACATCTAAGGATACAGTATGGTCTGGGCTTTGGTTTCCAGTTCCCCAGAATTCGATTTTTTAAAATTACATTTTTGTTGTACTTTTTTTCTGGTTAAAAGCATCTGTGCACACTGTAAGATAGTCAAATAGCACAGTTGTGTTAAATAAAGTAGAAAGAAAATTCTGCCACCCAAGATAATTACTACCAACAGTTCCATGCACATTGTTTCCAGACAATTTTTGTGCATAAATAAATAATCTGCACGCATGCTTTCCAAATCCAGGAACCAAATAGATTCATATATATATATATATATATATATATATATATATTTGTATATATCTCGAGAGAGAGAGAGAGAGAGAGGGAGATAGATATATATATATTTTTATTTTTATATATATATATATATCCCCCACATACTGGGGGTTGAACCCAGGGCCTTGCGCCTGCATGCTCTGCAAGTGCTGGACCACTGAGCTACACCTCTGGCCCATTTTTTTTACTTTTTGAGACAGGATCTCGCTAAATTACGCAGACTGCCTCTGGTCTGGAACCAGAGATCATCCAGCCTCCGTCTCCCGAGGTGGAGGAGTGCACCACCGCGCCTGGCGCGATTCAGATATATATTTTGAGATACATTTTTCTTCATCCAACCCCTTGCTATGTACTATTTAACACTTAGGAACTGAATATTTTGGAAAATATTGATATCCTTTACCATCTAAATCACTGCCCAAACTTTAACTCTTGCTGTCTCATTCGGAAACAAATTTGAGTAGCCAGGGATAATTATAACAAATTTTTTTTCTCTCACAAAAGTTAAATTGTGTAGCTGGGCACAGTGGTGCACACCTGTAATCCCAGCGGTTTGGGAGGTGGAGGCAGGAGGATTGCAAGTTCGAGACCAGAGGCAGTCTGAGTAATTTAGCAAGACCCTGTCTCAAAAAGTAAAAAAATAAAAATAAAAAAATAAATGGGCTGAGGTTGCTGCTCAGTGGTCCAACACTTGCAGAGCATGCAAGTGCAAGGCCCTGGGTTTAACCCCCAGTACTGAAAAAAAAAGTTAACTTGTTACATTATTCACCTACATGACTTTTTTGATGATGATGATGATGATGATGATGTGTGTGTGTGTGTTAGGCATCATTCCTTATTAGTTCGTAAAGATCTTTTATATTCCTTTTTAATGGCTGCATAGCATTTTATTGTACAAGCTGAGTACTCCTGATCCAAAATGTTTGGAATCAGAAGTATTTCAAATCTCAGATTTTTTCCAGATTTTGGACTATTTGCATATATATAAGGAAACATCTTCGGTATGAGACCCAAGACTAAATAGAAAATTTATATATGTTTCCTTTCCTTTCCTTTTCTTTTCTTTTATTTATGGTACTGGGGGGCTAAACCCAGGGCCTCACACATACTTTACAAGTGCTCTGCCACTAAGCTGCACCTCCAGCTCCTTTTTTGTTTTATCTTGAGATAGCATCTCCCTAAATTATGCAGGCTGCCTCTGGCCTTGAAACTGCAACCCTCCTGTGTCTGCCCTCTGAGTAGCTGGGATTACAGGCATGTGTCACTATGTCTGGCTCTATTTATGATTTATATATAACTTGTACACATGGCTTGAAGATAATTTTATACAATATTTTAAATAATTTGAGGCATGAAATGAAGTTTTATGGTGTGGAATATTACACTTGTGGCATCATATAGCTGCTCAAAAAGTTTTGGATTTTGGAGCATTTCAGATTTTGGATTTTTGGATTAGAGATGCTCAACCTATATGGCTATATAATAATTCACTCAGTTTCTTATATAGAGCATTAATTTGTAAACTAAGTATATGTATTGACACAGAAAGTTGCCCAAATAATATTTTCAAGTTAAAAAGTAAGTTGGACAGAACATATACTCTGTCAAAAATTTTGTAAAAAACCAAAAAAGATAGACTAATCAATATATGCCTGCAGCCATAACCCTGTGGCATCCGATCCCGTCAGATCTCGGAAGCTAAGCAGGGTCGGGCCTGGGTAGTACCTGGATGGGAGACCGCCTGGGAACACCAGAAGCTGTAGGCTTGGGAGAAGGACCTGGCAATCCCCTCCCAAAAATCGATCTGCCATTAAAAACCCTATGAACAGCAGAGAAGCACTGACAATAGTGTTTCCCGTTGTACAGAGGGTTGCTATAAGTTGGATACCGACTTGACGGCACCTAACAACAACAACAACAATCAATATATACAAGATACAGAAAAAAATTTGAGGGAAGTATACACCCAACTGGTACCTATTATCAGAAGAACAAATTGGGATAAGGAGAGGGACAGTAATCAAACTGTTGTCAGGAATGTCTGCATGTCGTTACTCAGTATGAGAATAGCATTTTAGAATACAAAGGTACTGTCAAAAGACAAAATGTCGACAAATCGGGTTTAATGATTGAGTTGGCTTTTCTTAGTGGTTCATGAGTTGGGTAGCATCCCATCTGTGAAACACAAAAGCACTCCAAGGAGCTGAGTAGCAAGGGTGGGCTTTGCAGCAGAAAAAGCCTGAAGAGAGCAAAAACAAAGAACAAGTAGATGGGTTGTTACAAGCCTACTTTCCTTGCGAAGTTAAAGCAGTGGGGACTTCTTTATCTTATTGGCTCAGGTTGACTAGGCGCCTGTGTATTGATTGCTATGAATTTTCTGGTTTTTGGAAAATTGGTCCATTTCTAAGTTCAGTGTGCATCTAGCATGAGTGACTCCATTCTGGTTCATTTGGCTATGTTGGCTCTTCCTGCAGGAGCTCAGTCCATAACAGTGGCTTTCCATAAATTTTATTTAATGGAATGTACCCAAAAATTCTTTGAAATAGTGAGAGATCAGATGTCATAAATAAGAAATTAGATAATAAAATATTGTATGTCCATATGTTGTTGTTGGGTGCCATCAAGTTGGATCCAAGTCATAGAGACCCTATGTACAACAGAAAAGAACACTACCATACATTGTACCTTGCACATGACCTTTATATATTTGAGCCCATTGTTGAAGCCACTGTATCTCTACTCATTTTAAATTGTGCAACATCAGTAAAAGGAGGTCCCAGGGACTTTACTCCATTCCCATCATGAAGGTTGACTCTGAGGAGGCAACTGTTCCCCAGTCATTTTTTGAATGCCTTCCAGCCTGGGAGGGGAGCTCATTTTCTGGCACTATATTTGACACTGCTTCTCTGCTATTCATAGGGTTTTCAATGGCTAATTGTTTCAGGAGAGGACTGTCAGGTCCTTCTCCCTAGTCTGTCTTAGTCTGGAAGCTCAACTGAAATCTGTCCACCATGGCTGGCCTTGCTTGTGTCTGAAATATTGGTGGCATAGCTTTCAGCATCACAGCAACACACAGGACCTGACAGCACGACAAACTGTCAAATATGTGGATGTCCATATAATAGAATACAATGTAGCTCTCCCTCAAATACAGTGTAATACCACATTTAGAAAAATAACCCACAACATATTTTTATATAGATCAAACTGATTATCTCCTGTTATCTCATTAACTTTCTGAGTTACTTCAGTAATATTTTAATTCTTAATAAGTAGCATTTATAATTGGGATAAAAGATTTTTATTTAATGCAGGTTGAAATTAATGGATTTTATGATATTATTTAACTCTTGAGAAGTAGCCTCCTCACCCTGTTATGTCAGGTAAGTTTATGGTTTAATTTTTATGATTAGATTTTTCTACAGATTCTTGGAAAACATTCCAGGAACCTGTTATGGATGATGTTAGATGACTGTTTATTTAGACATTTTTTCTCTCTAGATTAAGGCTGTCAAATAGAAATTTATTGCAAACCACATGTGCAATTTAAAATTTTCTAGTAACTACATTAAAAAAAAGGTAAAAGGGACTGGTGCAATTAATTCTAATAATGTTTTTAAGCAAAATATATCCAAAATATTATTTTAACATGTAATGGATGTAAAAATTATTAATGAGATATTTCACATTCTAATTTCTATACTAAGTCTTTAAAATCTGGTATGTATTTTCCATTTACAACATATTTCAATTTGGACGCTTAATTTTCCAACAGTTAAAATGTCCTGCCAAAACAATGTTGTTGTTGTTCTTGTTGTTAGGTGCCCTTAGAGTCAGTGTCCCACTCATAGCGACCCAATGCACAACAGATAAAGCACTATTGTTAGTGCTTCTCTGCTATTCATAAAGTTTTCAATGGCTGTTTATTTTTTGGGAGTGGGTGGCCGGGTCCTTCTTCCACCAAAACAATGAAGTATGTTTAAAGAAGAAATCTTATACTGCTTCAGTTTTTAAATTTAAGGTAAAATTAATTAAGGGTAAATTTTAAAAAGTCAGTTCCCCAATCAGACATCACAGTTCGTGTGCTCAATAGCTACACACCGCTGGTGGCCACAGCACTGAACAGTACAAATATAGAACATTTCCACTGGACAGTTCTGGGCTAAACATTGAGCTCTAGGCAGATAAAATGTATTACTCATCTTTGGAGCTCCACAGCTCTGCTGTCACAGAGTAGAAATTCCATAAATGAGGAGTCCATTCATGTGTCCTGGACTGGAGTCATTATGAATGGGAAACTCATGAAGAAAGAGAAGAGTGAAAGATAGATTTTCACAACTGGTGCTGGGTGGCCTTGTTTACCCTCATCTGGAGTAGAACAAATAGTTATTATACTTGGAGGTCTTTGGAGCTGGGTGTTGCCAACAGCACATGATTTCTGGCGGGAACATATTTTTTTCTTCCCAATGAAATATGTGTATATATATATGATTTGAATAATGGAGTTTTAGGCCCACACAATGGCAACAGCTTCCCAGGGGAGAAGATTAGAACCCAGTGTAAATGGGGACCTGCTGGATTGAGAATGGTTGTCTGCTGGTGACAGAAGGGGGCAGCAGAGAGCTGCCCGTTGAGGGTAGGGGGAGATCTGGGGATCCCCAAAGGATGGGTTAGTGGAAAGAGAGCATTAGGAGGAACTCAAATCTGGAGTCATAGGTCAAAAGGAAAGCCAGGTTAGAAAGTATGGCGTCAAAAGAGAAGCCAAGGCAGGAAAGGCCCAGAATATAAGATGCTGGGAATCTGCGATTTCCCATAGCTCCTCAATACATGTGATCTTTTTTCCTTTCCTTTCCCTTTCTCTTCCCTTCCCTTCCCTTCCGTCTCCTTTCATCTTTCCTTTCCTTTCATCTTTCCTTTCCTTTCCTTTTCTTCTTTCTTTCTTTCTTTCTTTCTTTTTCTTTCATTCTTTTCCTTCTTTCAACTTAAATTATAAGCAAAATGAACAAAATTAAAATTGTTCTTCACACAGAAGTTTTGGCAATTTGTAGAGCCAACTCACTTAGTGTATTTCCTTCCAAGATAATCATCATTCTGATATGTTTTATTTTGTAAATTGCTTTTTAAAAAATAATATTCTGTGAACATCTTTTTGTATCTTTAAAAATCCTAGTATTTTCATACACATTTTTAAGTTTTTTTTTGAGTGCTAGGGATTGAACCAAAGGCCTCATGCATGCTTAGCATGCATTCTACCTCTGAGCTATACCATCAGCCCTACATACATCATTTTTAATAGTCACCTCATCTTTGGTTGGTGTCCATTTACTCTGCTTGATTTAACTAACTGCCAGTTAGAAGACAGTAGGATTTTTCTAGCTTTTCATCTTTTTAAATAATATAAAACTTAGATAAGTCTTTGTGTGTCTCCATGATGATTTGCTTAGAATAAATTCCTAAAAGTAGAATGGTAGGTACAGAGGTGCATATCTGTAAGTTTTGGGACTTCCGTTGCCAAATCCCACACTTGGAAGGGCTGTAGCAATGTGCACTCTTCCCCTACTGCTTTTTTCCCTAAATCTTCCCCAACTCTGAGTAATATATATTTTTAAGAAACCAACCTATCAGAGAAAAAAAATGAACAAGACTCAACACCATTGCTAATCTGATTGGTGAAAACAATGGCATCTTATTTTTAAAAATAGCATTTATTTGATTATTACAGATGTTGACGTTCATCTGTGGTGTTGGAGATCAAACCCAGGGCTTTGTGCATGTTAGGCAGGTGGTCTACCTCTAGCCTACATCTTCCATCTTTGATTTTCTTTTTTTTTTTAATGTTTGGTCATGGCTGTGTGTGAGTGTTTATATGTGTGTTTATGTATAACATGCCAGTTTTTGTCACTGTGTGATTTTTATAAGATATTTTCTTGTAGAGTTTGTAAGTGCTCTGTAGTGAGGATGCATATTAACCCTTTAACGTCCCTGCCGCAAATATTCTGTATATTATTTGCTTTTTCATTTTGTTTTGAACGTGATTTCCCAGAGAGTTTTATCTTTTTAAGCAAATTTTCTACTTTGGAATCATTTTAAGAATAATTTTAGGCTTACAGAAAAGTTTCTAAGGCAGCAGAGAGCACCTTTACCCAATTTTCCCTAACATTAACATCTTGCATAACCATGGTCCATTTGTGAAAACAAAGATATCCCATAAAGATTGTTTTACAGGTACTGCAGAGAACTAAGCAACTCTGATATAATCTTTATCTTCCTGGGATGGAAAATTTTGTTTCAAGTTTGGTCAGTTGAAACTTGGAGCACATCCCCCCACCCCTAGAAACCATGCATTTCTGTATTTACCAGTCAAATCACCAAAGTGTATTTAATTCATAGCATTCTGAAATATCATTAACTGTTTAAAAAGAAAATCCTGTACTAGATGGATTGCCACATGGGCTACAACAATAGGCTTAAACATAAAAAAGATCATATACATGGCACAGCATCAGGTAGTGTTTTATTCTGTTGTACATAGGGTCACTATGAGTTGGATCTGACTTGACAGGACTTAACAACAATAGGGCTGTAGAACTCATTTTACTATGAATAACCACGTTTCCACAGGCAGAGACATCCAGAATTTTGATGCTGAACAATCTTGGAGCCTGGAAACTATACTGAAGGATTTAATTCGGGGTTGTGTCTCTTCCCAGTCCCATATAGTATCCTTCTCACTTTGTAGTTAGGCTATCTCATCCTCTGGGGTTAAAGAGCAAGAATATGAGAAGTATGCCTAACATCATCCTCATAGGGAGCAACATGCCATTAGAGCACTTTTCTAAAGAGAGCTATCATCTTTCTCTTTCTAAAATTACAGCTTCTCTAGGAATGGATTTGATAAAGAAGCATTTGGTGGAAAATGGTCTTTTCCTAGTGCCAAGCAGAATTACCTGGGGTAATGGGCCTCTGCAGAGCATCAGAGCTGGAAACCAGGGTTGGAGGCTGGAGATCCTGGTGTCTGCTCTACCTCCGACCAGCCCTTGGGCTTTGTGTAAGTCCCCTACTTTCTGCAGGCCTCATTTCCCCATCCCCAAAGCCAAGGGGCTTCAATGATCTCTTTCTGGCTGGAGATTTTCTCCATGACTCTCAAGAACAGATTTTACTGGGGATGATGGATAAGTGATATGTGATATTGATTGTAGTGATGGTTTTGTTATGGGTATTACCTATCTCAAAACTTATCAAATTGCCTATTTAAAATATGTGCAGTTTATTATATGTCGTAGGTAGCCCAGTACAACCATTTGTAAAACAGATTTCACCCTGCTTCCAGAATGATAAGGAGGTAGAAAGGACAATGTTGTATTGTGATATGGATCAGTTTGTATTGCCAGAAACAGAAAGAATGGGGCTTTCCGGAGTTTTCCCTATAGCTTCTTGCTAAGGTTGTGCTTCTTTTCCAACACTGATTGATTAATTGATTGATTGATTATAGTACTGGGGGTGGGGCTGAACACAGGGCCTTGCACATACTTATGCAAGCACTCTACCACTGAGCTGCAATCCCATCCCCTTTTCTATTCTTCATTTTGAGACAAGTTGCCAAGGCTGCCTTTGGCCTTGAACCTGCTATCCTCCTGACACAGCCTCCCAGGTTGCTGGGATTACCAGCATGTGCCAAGGTGCTCGACTGCTAATTATTTTCAAAATTACTGTTTTCATTCATTCTAAGGAACGTTTGCCTACAACAGTAGCACTGTGTCATCCAATCTCATCAGATCTCAGAAGCTAAGCAGGGTCGAGCCTGGTTAGTACTTGGATGGGAGATCACCTGGGAACACCAAGTGCTGTAGGCTTAGAATAAGGACCTGGCAACCCACTCCCGAAAATCAGTCCACTACTGAAAACCCTATGAATAGCAGAGAAGTACTCATAATACTGTTTCGCCTGTTGTGTGTAGGGTCGCTATAAGTCGAGACACTGACTCTATGGCACCTAACAACAACAACAAGGAATGTTCATTTTTCTCACTCAGGCATTTCCCCAGAGTGCTCTCTCTCTTTTGGACTCAGGAGTGAGCTGGAGGGCAAGGCCTCTGCTAGACCCCCACTGCAGCTCAGGGCCTGTATCCACTATCCTTTCCAGGATAAAAGAGAGCAGTCATGTCTCTAACATTTACCGTGGAAACAAATTCATTAGGTTGTCTCGGCAAAAATCCCTCTCGGAAATCATGCCACTAGGAAAGACAGTTAAAACAAATTCTTACCGAGGAGACTCATAGGGTGACATTTAGGTTGGGAGAAGTTGGGGGGCAACCATGGAGTGGTCTACCTATTCCTTCTTTCACACTCTCTATCCTTTCCCCGACTTCTCGTATACCTAGCCAAGCTCCAGGGGCTTACCACCACCTCATGACTGTTCCACTGAAATATTGTTCTCAGTCCATCACCTATATCCCCTCTGCCACACAGTTCACCCATGTCTTCAGCTGGATGGCTCCAGGAGGCTCCTCCTTGACTTCCTGTTTAGAGGGTCTTTGTACTGCCACCCATGCTGCACAAAGTTCATCATTCTTGATGTGATCTTAGCAATCACTTACAGGCTCAGAACCTTCCTAGGCTTTCTTTCTCCCCATTTTATCAGGTACAACTTGCTCTGCTTGGATTGTGAGGCCCTCCACCATTAACCTCCACCTTCTTGTATTTTTCTTCTCCACCACTCCCAGGGGCCAGTCTTGGCTCCAGTGGGGCAAGTTTCCTGTTTACTCCAGCAGTGTGCATGGGCTTCTCCAGTTCTCCACCTATCTCATGTCCCCTGCACCAGCAATCCAGCTCTTCTCACCAAATCCTACCTGCCTTGAGACTCAGCTTGAGCTCCAATTTTTTTGGAAGCTTTGGTTGATTCTCCAAATATATTTATTTCAATCCATCAGGCTACAATTTATTTGATAGTTGCTGGGGATAGGAGGATAAATGATAATCTCTGTTTCTTGTTTTATTTTGTCTTCTCTCCCACTCTTAAGAGAAAGAAAAACCAAATTAATCCAGTAATTTATTCAACCAGAAACTATATACCTTTTCCCTTCAGGCAGGTACTTGAGAAGTCAAACCCAGAGATTTAAGTGTGTGCAGATGAAATATTTGACACACAGGGCAGATGAAAATTTCTTTGCAGCTGTTTGTGGTTGATTCTTGCTAGACTGAATATAATGTGTGTGAATGAGTACAAATGCAATAAAGTATGATTCCTAAAAGAAAATAGGTGCATTTTCTTATGCAGGGAAGAACAAAGGTTATTGTAGATCTATGTTTATGAACAAGGAAAGAAAACATTGTCTAAAAACCAGTTTATGCAAAATGGTCTAATCTTTGCTTAAGAAAAACCTCTAAAGCATCAAAAGAAATTTGGAAAGATAGATACCAAACGATTTTCTTTGGGTGGAGGAATTACTGGTAATTAAGTAAAATACTTCCTTTTAATCCAAACTTTCTAGAACAAGCAACTTCATTGTTATAGTCAGAAAGACATTTTTATTTTTGGAAAAAGCACATAAATAGGGATATCAATTTGGTGCAAATGCAGATGGATCACTTTAGGGACAGTACAAAATCAATATTAAAGGGCATTATGTTTTGTTTGTTTAATATAGAGTGAGGACTGGAACAGGCCACATCTATAGGGACTTTCAGCAGATGTGGACTGAGTGACTGCAGTCTTTCAGGGTAAACACTACAAAAATAAACAAATGAGCAAACTAATGGAATGTGATAGACAGGATGCTTGAGTAATTACTGTAAACTCTTTGCCCTTTTTTTTGTCAAAGACCCAGAAAGGATTTTAACCTCTGGGTCTATTAATCTGGCTTCTATCACTGAGTAGAGCTAGTGTATGATTTGTCCTTGGTGTGCTCTGGCAATTTTTTAGGTTTTTTTTCCATTGAAGTTTGTTATCTCACCCTACCAATGAAAAATGTACAGATTAGAGATATCACACCAGTGGGTGCCTACAACCTTGAGAATTTCACAAGCAGGTGGGAATTTCACCATGTGGGAACTCGCTTGAGTTCTCAGAGAGCCAATGGGTCAGCTTCCCCTGCACTCGCTATAAATAGAGTTCAGGAAGGACTCTGAATTCTGGACTTGGGACTCTGGGAAAAGCCTCCACCATGAGGTTGGTCCTGTTACTTGTTGCCCTTTGGGGGCACGTCTACTGTCGAGAAACATTTGTGGGGTGAGTTACTCTTTCTGTGCTTGTTTGAATTTTATTTACCTGATCCATGGAGCCTCTCACTTGATCGTTACAGAATAATGGATGTATGTGTTCAGGGTTTTCTGAGTTCTCTTATGGGAGGGAGTAGTGGAAAAAATAAGAGATGATCAAAAAAGAGATGAATGACATTGAAAGGAAAAAACAAATGAATACTGTCAAAGCCCAAATCTAGAGATGGAGCTCCAGTAAAGGAATTTTTATTTAGGAATAAAGAATAAGATTGCAATCGGGGACACACAGCACAGGCTGGAGGGGCCTATGGCATATCTGGAGGACAAAGGAAAGGTTAAGGGTTTTGTTAGGATGGAGAAATCAATCAAGTGATTTTGAATGAAAGCTCATTGGTGCTTTTGGTGTTTGTGGCAGCTGGCAAGTTCTGATTGGCTGGGGTGGGGGGCAGTCACTATGTAAAGCGAGTCTCAAGGTCATAGTTCACAGTTCCTTCATCCTTGGCTAAGTAAAAATGGTAAAATGGTCTTAAAGATAGGGCAGGCTGTGTTGTTGGATTGGTTCTGCAAGTCAGATCCTGGAGCATGTGTCCATGACCTGTTTCCTTTTATTTCCCATGGCCCTAGACTCCATTTTAGTGGGAGTGACAAAAATGACTCCATTGTACATAATCAATATTCACAAAACTGAGCACATATAACCCTGTTTCCCTGTCCTTACTAATGTTTCTCTCCAATGGTCAGAATGTAGGGACGGTAGACATCAGGGAAGATCACGCTGTTGTGCTATTTGTACTGGGTGTCACAGTAAGTGTCAAGGCCACCCTCCCACCTCTTTCTCACATCTCTGGGCTTTATCCTCCCTTGTCCCCTCTGTCTTCAGATTTAGTGTCTGGGTGGTGGAACTGAAGGTAGCAGGAAGGCCAGAGCCATAGGCTTCAGCCTAACTCCTCTCCTGGTTTTGTTGTTGTTGTTGTTAGGTGCCATCAAGTCGTGTCTGACTCATGGTGACCCTCATAGGGTTTTCAATTGCTGATTGTTTCAGGATTGCCTCTGGAGTGGATTGCCAGGTCCTTCTCCCATGTTTGTGGTGCTGAGAATTGAACTCAGGACCTCAGAGACTGCAGAGCGGTGCTCTACCAACTGAGCTAAATCCCAGCCCTTCTCCTGGATTTAGGACTCATCTTTTCTGTGAAAGTTCTTTGGTTTTATAATTCTATGAAAGGATTTGGGCAGCAGTTTTGTAAGATATTCCAGAGGACAAATAGAGTAGTCAAATAAAATTGCTCTAAATGAGTAGGCAGTCAGAAAATTTGGGAATCAGAAGGTACAACTATCAGATTTCTTGAACTTTGACTAAAGTAGTTTGCATTATATATCTACAAGCGGGGATCTGGTTTGGAGCATGGACCCCTATTTTTAAAACATCACCAGCATTCCTCATCAGGCTGAGCAACTCAAGAAGATGGCTGTTCCTTAGAACACAGGTCAGGAAATAAGAGCCTAATGTGTTACTTTTCCCAGCACATTCTCGTTTTAAAGGTCTCCTGACAGTCCATGCATTAACCAAAGTAATGAGACTCAAATGGAAGAATTTCAGCCCATCTGTGGCAGATGAATACTTGGAGGCAGAAGAACCATGAAGAGCTCACATTCTGTCACTTGTGTATTTTACAAGAGGTCACTGGAAATTGTGTGGATCTTGGTTTCAGAAGTTTTAGATTCTGTTCTCTGTCTCTGACTCTTTGTACCTATTCTTTTCCTACTGGACAAATAGATGAGAAACCAGCCTGCTTGAAAAAAGGGGTGTTGTTGTTGTGAGGCACCATGGAGTCAGGTCCAATTCGTATGGACTCTTATATACAACAGAAAGAACAAAAGGACAGAGGAAGAAGAGGGTCTGCCATTGAGGAAAAAGCTATAAGAATCCAGCTGTTCTACCCAAACTCTTCTCTAAGAATATATGTTTGCTGGTTTTGGGATCCACACACATCTGTCTGGTTGTCGTGCTGTGGGGGCTTGCGTGTTGCTGTGATGCTGAAAGCTATGTCACCAGTATTTCAGATACTAGCAGGGTCAGCCATGGTGGGCAAGTTTCAGCTGAGCTTCCAGACTAAGACAAACTAGGAGAAGGACCTGGGAGCCCACCCCTTAAACAATTAGCTATTTAAAACCCTGTGAATAGCAGAGAAACACTGTCAAATATAGTGCTGGAAAATTAGCCTCTCAGGCAGGAAAGCATTCAAGAAATAACTGGGAAAGAGTTGCCTTTTCAATGTAGTTGTTGTTGTTGTTAGGTGCCGTCGAGTCGGTATCCGACTCATAGCGACCCTCATAGGGTTTTCAATGGCTGGCTGTTTCGGGATTGCCTTGGGAGTGGATTGCCAGGCCCTTCTCCCATTTTTGCGGTGCTGGGAATTGAACTCGGGACCTCAGAGACTGCAGCGCAGCGCTCTACCCACTGAGCTAAATCCCAGCCCCTTTCAATGTAGAGATGGCCTTAATGATGGGAATGGAGTAAGTCCCCTGGGACCTCCTTTTGTTGATGTGGCACTACTCAAAATGAGAAGAAACAGAGTGACTGCAACAATAGGATCAAACATAAAAAGATCGTGTGTATGGCACAGTGTCAGGTAGTGTTTTGTTGTGTTGTGCATAGAGTGGCTATGAGTGAGATCTGACTTGAGAGCACCTAACAAGAAATATTGGGATTTCTCTTTTCTGCCATATTGTCCAAGGGTGGGGGGGGAGAGAGAATGAATATGTATTGTGTGTGTGCTCGTGTGTGTGTGTGTGTGTGTGTGTGTAAAGAAGCACACCATGATTTGTCTGGGTCCCAATTTTCCCTAGCCATGTCTCAAGTTTGGGCCACATAATGGGGTTTGGAGATGGAACCCTGACACATGTCCAGTTGCAAAAACAAAAACAAATAAATTACAACAAAAAACCAAATGCAGAAATCCTTAGGTCTGCCCAGATGTGAGTCCGATTCCTCTTGCAAGCACCAAATTAATTATTCCACTTTTCTTTTTTCTTTCTAAAAAACAGGAACAGACAAGTTTCAAAAGCCAACATTTTATGAGCAGCAGGTGTTATTTGACAAATCCTCATTAGCTGAAAGGAAAGGTAACTTTAATGGTAAGCTTCCTGCCAGGAGCAGGTACACCTCTTAATTATTATTTAGATAACACTTCCTTGGAGGAAATAAAGCCATTCTATCACCTCCTCATTCTGGGGATGTGGGTCAGTATTCTACTTATTAGTTTCTGGGTTGTGAAAGAGATTATTGACTGTTGCTTTCATCTCTTACATGCAGAGGCTGACAGGAGCGGAAAGCAACAGGAAACAGAGTCCAGGTTTTTGCTTTTAAGGTGATGTGTGTGATTAATATTCTCTAGACACCAAGTTCTTGAGATTGTCCCAAGCAATGAAGAACAAATTAAAAATCTGGCGGAACTGGAAGCAGAAGAACATCTCCAGGTATTTGTCCTAGTGAGGGCTTTTGTTTCCCAGAGCGAATATAGTCAGGAAGATGAACAGCTATTCAAGACTCCTCTGAGACAGTGTGGGATGCAGCTTCATAGAGCTGGGATTCAAACAACCTGATCAACTACACAACACTGAGCAAGTGACTCATTTTCCTTCCCAGTGACTCATTTTCTCAACCAGAAAAATGAAGATAAATGTACCATTCTTCCATCTCATAGGTATACTATAAGAATGAAAAGAGATATTGAATATGAAAGTTACTTTGAAAAATTGTTGAATGCCTTGAATACATTATTTCTCTTCTGAAATAAGTTTATAGTATTAATATCCTATTATGAAATGAACTGGATCATTTGAATGCCAGGTTGTTTAAAAAAAAAAACCTGCTATGTTTTAAGTAACATTTTCCTCTGTCAATTTTAATATCTGCTCATGGGAGGGGGGAACAATATAACACAATTGCTGATGCCTGGATATTTAAAAACTCTTGTTGCTATATTATAGTGATTCTACAGTGATTTTGGTTTTGTTGGCTCAAACTAAACTAGGTAACAAATTGATTTATTGAAATCCGTCAATACTGAATTGTCCATTTCTTCAGAATAGCCCATTCATTACCTTGGTTTGGCCTTTTATCCCTTTCAGCTTGATTTTTGGAATCCACCCACCATCCCAGGGGAGACAGCTCACATCCGAGTTCCCTTTGTCAGTGCCCGGACAGTCAAAGTTTTCTTGGAGTCCCAGGGAATTGCTTACTCTATCATGATTAAAGACGTTCAGGTAGATGTGCTGCAGACCAGCCTTCCAGAAGCTTGCTGGCCAGTCCTTCAGTACTGTTTGCCAAGGAAGGCACCTGAGGGTGTCACTGGGTCTTCCAGTAGTGTGGGCTACCCCTGCAGGGTGAAAGGGAGGCATCACCTCTCTCTCTTTTACATTTGGCCCTAGTGGAATACAGCGACAAAGAATTGAAGAGAAAAGGCAAAAGAGAGACTACCTATATGACATATAGAGTGCAAACTGATCGGTATTAGCCAAAATAGGGAAAAGCAAGCTACTATTCAATTGGTTTTTAATTAGAGGTGAACTCAGAAAGGCAGTAGGAACCATAAGACTGTCTGCAAGCCCTCTGCATACTGTCATCCTCCATCTGCACGGGCTGGCTGGCCAAATTCCCATTAACGTTCCCTCCCTTTTCAGCATGTAGCAGAGTAAGGGGAAGGCTTGACTGAGAACCTGCAAAGAGGACACAGAGTGAGGACAGCTTGGTACTAGAGGGCTGGGTGTCACCATTTCCTTCCCAATTGTAGACTGAAATGCATCACTATCCACTAATCACAGAAATGATTCATCTTAGGCTCTGTTGGACCAGGAAAACAAAGAAATGCTACTTAATCAGAGGAGAGAACGGAATGGTAACTTCAACTTTGGAGTCTACCATACCTTGGAAGAGGTTGTTGTTGTTGTTAGGTGCCGTCGAGTAGGTATCTGACTCATAGCGACCCTCATAGGGTTTTCAATGGCTGACTGTTTCGGGATTGCCTTGGGAGTGGATTGCCAGGCCCTTCTCCCATTTTTGCGGTGTTGGGAATTGATCTCGGGACCTCAGAGACTGCAGCACGGTGCTCTACCAACTGAGCTAAATCTCAGCCCATTTGGAAGAGGTAGGCATTGCAAATGAACATCAAAGAATGGGCCAGTTTCACCTCTAAGGACAAGGCCACTACTTCCACGTGGCGATTTAATGACCTAGAAATTAGCCTCCTATTATTTACTATGGGACAGGGATGTGGCAGTCCAATCCCCAAACAACCAGCCATTGAAAATCCTATGACGGTTGCTCGCTATCAGTAGGACCAACTCCACAGCACCCAACAACAACAACATTATTTCCTAGATTCTCCAAGTTTCCAGCCAATACCCATGTCACTGGTTTAATGGACCACCTGATGTCCACTTGCCTGTCCAAACAGCCACACAGTTACTCTGGAAGTGTCCAGAGTGTCCCTCAAACAGCTCTCTTGTGCTCTTCTCCTCAGCACTCCCTTGCTGATTTCTGACCTGCACTGCCCACAGAGCCACGGGAAAACTGTGCTTCAAGGCTGCCATCCATGGTGGAGCCAGAGGCCACCTTGACACCTCTGACTTGCAGGCAAGGGTGGGGTCTCCTGACTTTCCCAGGGCTCCAAAGTCACACAGTCTCGCAAAGCCTTTGTAGTCTCTGCTCTTTCCTAAGTTTTGTTGGTCTCAGTCTCCATCTGGGTCCCATGCTTATGGATACGTTGGGCAGTCTTGTATTCACCTATGTGACACAGACCTGTCCTTGGGGCCCACAAGAGTCTACCTGCACTACTTTGAGGAGAGGGGAGAAGATGGCTGTTCAGGGGTTAAGGATTGAGGTGGGGAAGGGAGTGGAGCCAGAGAGGGGTTATCTGGCAGTCACCAAATCAACAACTTTAAGATGCAAAGAGCTCCAAAATGTTTTTTTGCCCTAATTTATTTGGCTGGTAAAACCTACTCCAACCTAAGTTTATTTCCAGGCAATCTGATCTGAACTGACCTGTGAATGTTTCACTGTCAGAAATGCAAACGCGCTTGAATAGGAAGCGATGTCACATATATAGTGTACATATATGTCTCTTATTACTTTTCTAAAATTCTCCCCCACCCAGGGGGAAATATAGATGTGTATACATATCTACCTATCAATCTTAGTTTGGTACGAAGAAGAAAAGAGAGGGGAAGAACAAGGTGCACGCTCGCCATTGCTGGCCCCAGCAAAAGCTGGCTACAGCTGGAGGAGCGACGTCACATATGTAGTGTACAATATATGCCTCTTATTACTTTTCTAAAACTTTCTCCTTCGAGGGGAAATATAGATGTGTATACACACGTCTATCTATCAAAACCTAATTTGGCATGAAGAAGAAAACAGAGGGGAGGACCAAGGTGCACGCTTCCCCTTGTTGGTCCCAGCAAAAGCTGGCTACAGTTGGAGGAGCTGCCTTCATCCTAGAAACCCTCCCGACGCACCCGCGCAGGCCTCGATCCTAGCAAGGGACGCAGCCCCCAGCGCGGAGTGCGCACAGCATTTCAATGGACCCTGCACATTCCAGCCCGAGCAGCCGCTGTCTTGGGGCAGCGTCCTGAGCCTGCTCCAGCCCCGCTGTAGCGCCAGCCTCTACACCCATCCTTCTCGGTGCCACAATTTGCGTTCCTGTTGTTAGTGAGGGCGAGTGGCGTCCTGGCTGAAGAAGCTCCACCTCAGAGTTGGGGTCGAGGAAAGCCACAGGCAAACCAACCAAGGGCCATTTTGTTTTACATGTGTGTGCACAGACCTGGCAAGAGCTCGCTCTGCTGCGGCAAAATGGTTACTCCTTTCCAGGATGACTCATCATCGCTGAGCTGAGACTCACACGCCCGCTCCTCCGTGTCCCCAAAGAATGGGAATGGAGGGGCCGAGAAAGTCACTCATAAATGCATCCGATCGTTCCCTTGCAAATGTCTGTTTATTCATTTGACACAGCGCACATTTTCCAAGAAATGGATAACCTTGTGGCTGAGCACTCTGGCCTAGTGACTAGCAAAGTGAATATGGGTTCTTCATCTGAAAATCGGCCCATGGATGTGCTCGGGGTATCCGGGGGCAGAGCCCGTTTTTATTTTATTTTTTATTTTTTGCTCTGGATGCTTCTACAATCCAGCCCCTCCAAGCTTGGCCTGCAGAACAAGTCCTTCTCAGGCTCTCTGTCTCTGTCTCTCTTTTCCTCCTAAACCGGCCCTCGCTGGTTTGGAGCATCCACACAATCGCCCGCCCCCGCCCTTCTTTTTCCTTTTCTTTTTCTCTTTTCCTGCGCAAGCTGACGCAGGTCTGCAGGAGAGAATTAATGCTCGCGTCGCGGTTAGACGCACTGGCCCGGCAGCAGCGCGAGCTCGCCAGTAAGAACCCAAGAGGGGGAGGCGGCGGGCGCCGAGATGGGGTGGGGGTGGCAGGGAGGGAGCTGGGGAGCCTTGTGAAATTAATCAAGGTGGGCGTTCTTTGCCTTCCTTCCTTTTACTTTTCCGCTTTCTTTTTAAATCCAGTTAAAAAATAAAAATAAAAAAAGCACCGACTAATAGCCGGAACCGCATTAAACAAACAAACAAACAAACAAACAAAACCAAAAAACAAAAAACAAAAATCTGAAACATCCCAGAGTGTGCAGAAACATGACAGGGAGTTAAACCGCAAAGGCCCTGAAACGAAGGCATTTTTTTTAGGTGATAGCTGAAAAAAGGTTAAGATCTTAGTGCAAGTTGTTACCCTAACAGTCTTAGTACTGATAGTTTCAAGCCTTTTCCCTTTTGCCTGAAAAAGAGTGAAAATTAGTTTCCCAGACTTCCTAGAAAGAGTTCGTTAAAGGGGGGTGGTGGGGTAATGTCACAACTCCCTGCTAAATTTGGAAACGTTGTGGCTGGGAACCAACTGACTAACTGGGACAGATGGATTTCTCCAGAGCTGCTTTCCCTAAGCAGGCCTGAAGGGTGGTTTGCCTACTTTATGACACGGGGTAGGGTTGCTAATGTTTACCACGTTCCTTTCCCTTTTAGTTCTTTCTCCAACCACTGGGTCAAGAAATCCCAGTTTCTCCTCTGCCTTGGACTTTCCTGGATTTCCCTTTTCCAAGGTGGTTCCGAGGTGGAGACTGTTTTGTGTTTTTGAAAGTTCCCTGCTTTCTTTTTTCTTTTCTTTTTTTTTCCTCTTTCTTTCTTTCTTTTTTTTTGGTTGTTGTTGTTGTTGTTGTTGTTGTTGTTGTTGTTGTTGTTGTTATTATTATTTTACAGTGTTGGGGTCCTGAACCCAGGGCCTCACATATACTTTGCAATCACCCTACTCCTGGGCTGCACCCCCACCCCTATTTATTTTTTATCTTGAGACAGGGTCTTGCTAAATTATGCAGGCTGCCTCTAGCCTGGCACTTGTGATCCACCTGCCCCTAGCTCCTGAGTCGCTGGGCTTACAGGTGTGTGCCATCGTGCCCCACTAGTCCCCTGCTTTTTACATTTGAGCTCCTGGAAGGAAACGCACAAAACACTTTCAACTAAAACTCACAAAACCTGTGAAATGTAATTTTTAGCAAGGATTTGCATTTCTCATTTACCTTATCTGTTACGTTTAGGATGCTGCACAGAGATAGAAGTTGACGGTGCAAAAATAATCTTTTCCTCCCCATTTACAGATCCAACTGGCAAAGCTCCTGTTCCAAACAGAACTAAGTCACTTAGGTCATAAAATTTAAACTCTGCAAAGCACCTCTGGAGCCTACCATCCTGTTTTTACAAAAGACTCAAAAGGTTATGAACATTCATAAACATTCTTATAACTAAAATAATACAATCCTTGTATAAATTTGGAAAAAGAAGAGAAACAAATAGAAAAGAAAAGGGGAAAAAAAAAACCCTGGAATTCTGATTTCACAACTATGGGATAATAACTATAAATATTTTTTCTAGTCCTTTCTCTCTGTTTTCCTTTTTCCTGTTCCTCTCCTTCCCCCTTTTCTCACATGGGTGTATACACACACAAAAACTAGTCTTTAAAAATGAAAATGACATCCTATGCTGTAACATGTTTTTTCTTAACTTACAGCATGTGAACCTATGTTCACGTCACTACATTATCAGCCATGACTTTTTACGAACATAAGAGAAGGAAAAACCTGTGTCTCTTGCTAGCCTGCATTTAAGCTTATGCTAAAAGGTGGGGACCAAAACAAAACAAACAAACCCAAAACCACCTTAAATGAGAAGAATTAATCCAGTGTCACTGCATCTCCTCCTCCTGTCTTAAGCACATCAAGAACAGAAAGGGGACAGAAAAGGACCCAGGGGGAGAGGAGGACACAAGATACCCAGAGCAGTAGAGCCCTTTACGTTGCCACGCTTGTTTTGCAGTTCAGCACAGGAGGAGACAAGTCAGCCGTCTGGATAGATGCTGGGATCCACGCTCGAGAATGGGTCCCATAAGCTACTGCACTGTGGACAGCAAATAAGGTTATATTGCCTAAAATTCCTCACGCATTTTGTCTTTCTGGGGTCAGGCTCCCTAGTTGAGCACACAATAGTTTCTGTGGGGTTGGTGGCTAGCATGCTCAGCCAAGCCCTTCTCTTACCACAGGGGCAGGAAAGAGACACGCCAACCTCTTTTGGTATTGCCCCATGGCACTGTGCCCTCAGGCCAGCCACTATGCTCTCTGTTAAAAGAGGCAGTGAGGCAGAGGAGATGGGAAAGGTGGCAAATAAGGCCCCCTGGGGGTCAGATTTCAGCATAAGAACAGATCAGAAAATTACTTTGCTGCTTAGAGCTCTGAGGGCTACCTTGATGGGGGGGTGGGGGGGAAGCATACAAGAGGGTAAGGGGGCACCTATATGAATAATGTACATCAAAATGCATATATATGTAAATGCCACAATGAAAAAAAAATAAAAGAGAAAAAAAAAGAACTCTGAGGGCTGAGGCATGATGTGCTAGAAATCTATAAAATCGTGAAAGGGGCTCAGATGGAAAATAGAAACAGGTGCAAGAAGAGTTTACTTTGACCTACAGATCCAAAGTGAAATTAGTTGAGGGTGTTTGGGTTGTGTTGATTATTTCCCAAATCTGATTTTGAAGTCAGGATGTAGCAATATCTCTCTGCCACATGTTCATTGGCATGAGAGTCAGGACATGGGGCTGGGTGTGACCTAGTCTGGTATTTCTTAAGTAATTCAAAAATGACATGCTATAAATCAGAATGTTAATTCATGAGCAAAGGAAATCAATTCACATCAGATCATTCAAGCATGTGCAGCCACGTGCATACCAACTGATACATTTTTCCCTTCAATTAAAATGCGGTTACCTTTAGGGTATTATGAAATGGATATTTAACAGTTGAATAATAATGCCTTAGGATGGCTGAGCACAGGAAATGAATAAATTTTAATCCAGCAGAAACTTCAACTCTACTGCAACTGACTGCAAGTAAAAATATCGTTCCTCAAATGGAACTTAACTGGTTCTCCGTATCGTTAGCAAAGTTGCCACATATCTAAGTAATCTGATGTTTGGTCCTAAATTATTTTGGAAAACTACTCCATGTGAGGATTAAGGAATATTAAAATTTTTTTCTTTGCTTCATAGATCCACATAACACATACCATTGCCTACCTTTGCAAAATGCCTCACTAGAATTAATACAAAGAATACTGCTGCTTTTGAGAGAGAATGGATATGTGATAACTGATTTTTACTTAATCTAAGTAAATTATTGTGACCAGAATTCAAAGTATAGATATTGGCATATTAAACATATTAACACTACAGGAGACTGGACTGCAATGGACTTAGAACATTTTCATTGATCAACAATAATCCCTAAGTCACATATGAAGAAAACATATTGCCTTAATATTCTGTCCTGTGTTCCCCGGCAAAAGGGAACCATGAGGTTGAAACATCCATATTTTGACTTAGATCGCCTCTGATTATGGAAATGACCCATCTATTACTTCCATTCTGGACATCATGGATATCTTCCTCCTGCCTGTCACAAACCCTGATGGATATGTGTACTCTCAAACCAAAGTAAGCCTGGGCTTTTTCCCTTCTTTCACAAGGACTTAAGGAGACATGTAGGAACTTTGAAAACCAAACAAAAGTAATCTTTCTGTTCTTGATTTACTCTAAATAGAATGCCTAATCTCTCAGTAGTGGCCTTGAAATGTGGCACAGAGAAGTGTTTATAATCACTTCTTATTCCAACACATGATGTCTTTACATGTTGCCTCAGCCAGAGCCCATTTCAGCTGTTAGGCTGGGCTATTAGAGCACAGTGTTCACTGTGAGTCACCTAGGAGATTTGTTCCAATTATCTCTGCGTTTTTTTTTTGTGTGGTGGGATTGATAGAAAAAGAGGAGGCGGATGTTACCTGCTGACAATTAGATTGCAGTGGGATTTAGGTAGGCAGTTACAATGCATCCTAGCATTTTACTTATAATCTGCAGAAGAAATCCTCTGTAATATCACTTAAAGGAGTTATATAGGGTTCTTTTCCCCCTTTAAAATCTCATTACAACACACTATTGTGGCAGTTGTGACCCTGCGTATATTAAAAATGAATCAGAGCTTCAAGTTTATTCTTGTAGACAGCTGATGACACGGGCAGGGCTTTCAAAGAAACTCACCCTAACACTTGTACTCATCCCATGAAAACAACATGAATAAAGGGTTCCACAGGCAAGTCTAGGAAATACTGCCCGCTATATTCTTCTTAGAGGTTCATAAAAAACATTAAAGGCTTAAAACCCCTTAACAGGTCTGCAGTAAATTTACCAAGTTAGCCCCATATTTTCCCAAAATATTCTGTCACAAAACTCTATCTGTCCCTTGCTTTTGGTTGTGGTAGCTGTTAGCATTTAACAGACTGGTGTTTTATAGAACATGGTTTGGCAGGCACTTATTTGAGGAGATGGGGGAAAATCCAAAGCAAAGCCTGTGTGAGGACCATTTGACAACTGTGGGGCAAGGGAAATGAGTGCAATGCCAAAGGGCTTTCCTGGGAGGGAGCAAAGGAAAGGAATAGAATGCTAAAGGGACTTTCTTTTTGGGCTCAATGATCATCTTTTTTTTTTTTTTTCTGTATTTTTTTTTTGGGGGGGTGCATTTTAAAAGAATTGAAAGTGGTGAAAGACCCACTCCAAGGTGTCTGGAAGCCTGTGTGTCTGTGTGGATCCTAACCGGAACTGGGATGCAGATTTTGCAGGTGAGTGCAGGGACTTGACTCCTGGATGGTCAGACTGTTGTGTGGCCAAGGAGCTGGTTAACATGGCTCTGCAATATATCAGCCTGCTAAGCCCGTTTAGAGTGTTTAGAATGCAAGCCATTTAAAAACCTCTTGGAAAAACACTTCACTAAATTCTCTTCCACAGGAGCACGATGCTGTCGCAGAGCTCAGAGCAGCATTTAATATATTTCGTCCCACATCTTGGTTTTCCCACAAGCTGTAGCTGGGTTTTGCTTCTCAGCTGACGAAGTCAGACTTTGCACAATGGCAGGAACTCAGGTAGCCCTGTACCAACCACTAGAGGGGGTAGGATCTATGTGGAGGAGAAGCATTACATCATCTGTGGATACTTCCAGAAGGAAAACTTATAAAAGAAGTACAAATGGGATTAAGAAATTGACTTTTGAAATAGATTCAAAGATAAAATATTAGCTTGCTCCTCTGGTTTTGTTGACTTGTGTCTCTTCTGTTTTGGAGCTCAGTAGCAGGCTAGTTGGAGGCTCCTGTATGCTTTTGAGCACTTGTTAAACCTTGTTTCGCTAATCACCGAATGGAGATTTGTGTGGTATTTCCTCCCTGGCTTACAATAACAGTGAGGTTAGGAGCTGTGTCTTTTTCACTGTGGTATTCCTAACCTCTTAGTGCAGAGTCATCTGCAGCCATAGCACCCTAGCATCCCATCCTTTCCTGATCTCAGAAGCTAAGAAGGGTTGCCCTGGTTAGTACTTGGATGGGAGACTGCCTGGGAATATCAAGTGCTTCAGGCTAGGGAGAAAGACCTGGCAATCCACTCCTGAAACAATCTGGCATTGAAGACCCTATGAATGGCAGAAAAGCACTGACAATAGTGCTGGGCATAGCACAATGTCAGAGAGTGTTTTGTTTTGCTGTACATAGGGTCAGCTACAACAACAGTGCAGAGCCTGTTACATAGAAGGCAATCATTAAGTATTTGTAAAATAAATGAATTAATGAGAGTTTTTAAAACTGAGACAGAACATACTAGGGAGTTCTGCCAAGACATTCATTGTTTTTACAATTTATTTATTTATTTTTGCATATGGAAAAATTATCAAAGCGCCAGACCCAAAATATTGAACAATGCCCAATAACTCAATTCCATCCTCCCCAAAATATTATTAAATAATTTTAACATAAGGTGACAAAGATGCATTTATATTTTGTCCATATACTTAGACAATCTGGGGAATCTTAACCCCTATCTTTTCTCTGAGAGATTTTGTAGAATTCAGAACCCCTAGCAGGTCACTATGACCACAATTCAGTGGTCTTGAGCAGCTCTGATTGCTGAGAGAATCAAGGCCAAAGGTGGCCTTGTCAAATGTAGTTATGATTTCCCCACCACAGAAAGGGTGTCAAAGTTTCCTTGCATTTGTGGCTTTGTGATGTGGAAGTACAGATACATAGAAACTTGTACTCTTGGACTGTACAAATTGGAAGCGATCCCAGAAAAATGAACTTGCTAAACTCCCACCCAATGCAGGAATTCCATCTATAATATTAAATCTAGCTTTTCTTCCAACAACTCCCACAGAGAGGAGATGATCTAATTGGCTAGCTCTGCCATATAGAGGAACTATATTTTTAAAAGAAGAGATGTGTCCAGAATCACTTTAGTTAGGCTTCCTGACTATGCCCTTAGGAAGAAATTTGACCTAACACAAGGCTGATCTTGCTCTGATTTCTAGAGAAGAAACTGAGTGATGCATATGGTAACTTCTTCCTTGCAGTGTCTACTTAAAGCTCACTATCCTCACTGGGCTTCTTCTGCATCCCACCAGGACCTGGAGCCAGTAACAATCCTTGCTCTGATTCATACCATGGACCCCGGGCCAACTCTGAAGTTGAAGTGAAATCCACAGTGGACTTTATCAAGAGTCATGGAAAAATCAAGGCCTTCATTACTCTCCATAGCTATTCCCAGCTGCTCATGTTCCCCTATGGGTATACATGCACCAAGTCAGATAACTTTGACGAGCTGGTGAGTTTCTGAAACGTTTTAGTTCAGCAACAACATCCATTGTATGGACAAGGAACTTGCAGTGATAAAGGTAGGCACTGAGATGGAGCCATAGTAAAGACAGGTTACAAAGATGGTGAGAAGACTGTGGTACAGCCAAAGTTTTGAAAGACTTTCCTAAATTAAGTTTCCTTGGGAAACAAAATTCATGAAATTATTGTTACCTTAACCTAGATGAACAGGAACTTGATTTTACTTTTTTTTTTTAATTTTTAATTTAAAAAATTTTAATTTAATTTAATTTTTTGGTTTTTGGAGACGGGGTCTAACTATGTAGGACAGGCTGGCCGCAAATTCTCTGTGTAGTGCAAGATGGTCTCAAACTCATGCTCCTCCTGCCTCAGCCTCTCAATTGCTGGGATTACAGGTGTGTGCCACCATGCCCAGCTTCAGGAGCCTAGTTTAACCATAAATTACCAAGATATACTTTCTATTTTTTATGGGGGGAAATATAGATGGATGTGTATCTAAGGCTCTTGGACTCGTGTGTAGATGTTATATACGAAGCACTGTTGTTCCCTGTAATTCACCTAATGCTTTCTTGGGGTCTTTGGCTCTATCACCTACCATGACAATACACTGGTATATGATATAGGTTTTAAAACACTCACTTTCCTAACTTGATTCTTTTTGTCCTCTTTCCCATTTCAGGAATAAGCAAATTGGCCATGGCCTTAGGTCAGATGGAAATATCTCAGGAGGTTCTTCATAATTGAGCAACAGCTGTCCCCGGCTGAAGAGAATGTGCAGATATTTCCAATTTGGCTTTTAGGCTTGGTTTTTGAAACTTGTATGTTAGGGACAAGCCCAGAATCAAGATCTTCTGGACAATTTACCTTCAAATAGATTATTGTCGACAGCCCCAGGAAGAAATAGAATAGATTATTCCAATTCAGATGTACTTTTCATCTCATCAGATGGATTTTAAACCTGTAGGGGAGTTTCCAGGGTTTTGATGATAACTATCACTAACTTCAAATCAGGGAAAAGGAATGTCAAGGTTCGATGGAACCTTTAAATGTACTTTTTTTGTGTGTGTGGGGGGGGTACTTTGGAGTAGAACCCAGGGCCTCACACATACTTTGCAAGTGCCCTACCATTGGGCTGTGCCTCAACCCATTTCTCAAATTTTTAAATTTTGAGACAAGGTCTTGCTAAGTTGTAATCCTCCTGCCTCTGCCTCCCAAGTCACTGGGACGACAGGCATGTGCCACTATGCCTGGCTCTAAAATGCACTTTAAATAGACCTAGATAACCTAAAATTATCCACACCTGGTGCTCAAATCTTTATCAGGGAGTCCTCCAGCGTATGATTGGATGGCTTACTGCCTCAAAGGAGCCTGTTCTATACTGGGGGCAGACTTGATTGTTAGCGTTCTTCCTTACAGAGCTAAAATCTCCCTGTGTTTTTCACCTACCAGCTCTGCTTTATTATCTGGTCATATTGAGCAAATTTATCTCCCTTTGGGAGGGGAAGCTATTAATTACATAAAGACCAGTAACCTTCTCCTAGGTCTCTCCTTATCCCTCCTAAATCACCCCAATTTCTTTAAGGGCTCACAGTGTGGACCCAAATTCCCTTGCTGATCTGGTTGCTATTTACTGCCCATGCTTTGATTTGTCTGTGTTCTTCAGTGTAGCCCCCAAAGCGGATGTAAAACTTGGGTTGTGGGTTTAAGCAGAGCAGAGCAGAACGCAGCCCTAACGCCTGTCATCCAGAGTGTGCACTTCTGCTAATGCAGTTGAGGGTCACATTAGTTTTTTGGCAGTTGCACTGTGCCGTTGACTCATGTTGGGCTCATTGACAACTGAAACCCCCAGGCTCTCCAAGGCTTCGGCAGAGCCAGGTTTCCCTCATCTGGTAATTGTACAGTTGTTTTCCTGGACCCAAGTTCAAGACCTTACATTTATCCTTCGCAAGGACAGTAAAGCCTCAATCAGTCAAAATTGGAACCCTCAAGTAATGGAAAATATTTTGCTGAGCTCTACTTCTTGGAAAAAGAGACAATCACAGGGAAATAAGCCAATGTAGGGATCTAGGAAAAAAATCAACTTCCCGGGTACATCCTGGGGTCGGTATCCATTCTCTTTAGCCCCCTTACACCCACTCTTTTCCATCCATACTCCTGAACAGAGAAAGCCAGTTGTGCAATAATGAACCCTGGAGTACTGCAAGCACCAGGATGACCAAATAAACAATGAAAGTCTTCATGTTGTATTTTCAAAGCCAACAGAAGAACAATTATTCTTACTTCTCAGTGAAAATGGTTGAAACAAAAAGGTCGTGTTCTTTTGTTTCAGTTAACCAGAGAGTCTAGTTAACTAGGCCTTCTTGGTCTATACTCTTCTACTGGGCAACCAAACCCCCAAGAGACTAATGTTATCCAGCCATCTTTCTTTGGTTCTCTCCTTCTAGGATGAACTAGCCCAAAACACTGCCCAGTCTGTGACAAACCTGCATGGTACCAAGTACAAAGTGGGACCCATCTGCTCAGTTATCTGTAAGTATGTTACTGTGCTAGATGTTTGTACAAAGGACTCAGTAAGCTGACAGGCACCATACTAGCTTGAGTCAAAACTTCTAAATACCTTGATGTTAAAAGGGTAGGTCTTGCCGGGTGTGGTGTTGCACGCCTATAATCCCAGCAGCTTGGGAGGCGGAGGCGGGAGGATCTCAAGTTTGAGACCAGAGGCAGTCTGCATAACTTAGCGAGATCCTATCTCAAAAAGTAAAAAAAAAAAAAAAAAAGGGCTGGGGGCACAGCTCAGTGGTCCGGCACTTCCAGAGCATGCAAGCATGAGACCCTGAGTTCAACCTCCAGTATTGCAAAAAAAAAAAAAAAAAAAAAAAAAAAAGAAAAGAAAGAAAGGTAGGTCTTCATGCATAGAACCCAGCCTTACCCGGTCTCCCTCAGTAAGTTTAGGTTTCTCTGTGAAGTTCTTACTATGTGGTATCTAGAGCAAAGAAGTTCCTAAATATGTGAGTTTGGTTCTCTCTTCTAGGCTTGTCCAGATCCTTACAGCTTACTCTCATGTGGAATCTCTTTGCCTAAAAAAAGGTCTTTATCAAGACCTAGTCTTCAAGTTGACTGGGGTTTAGCTTAGTTGGTACAGTGCCACTCTAAACTCTCTGAGGCCTTGGGTTCGATCACCAGCACTGCAAAAATGGGAGAAGGACATGGCAACCCACTCCCGAAACAATCAGACATTGAAAACCTTATGAGGGTCGCTATGAGTCAGACCCAACTTGATGGCACCGAACAACAACAGTATGAAAGTTGGGGCTGGGGTCTAGCTCAGTTGGTAGAGTGCTGCTCTGCACTCTCGGAGACCCCAGGTTCAATCCCCAGCACCACAAAAACAGGGGAAGAAAGTGGCAATTCACTCCCAAAACAAGAGAAGCAGTGACATAGTGCTGGGGATGGTAGGGTGTTGGGAGTATTTTGTTCTGTTGTACATAGGGTCCCCATGAGTTGGACCCAACTTGACAGCACCTAACAACAACGACAGTCTTAAAGTTAAGCTTTTTTGTTAGTTTTTCCTTTCCTGGCTAAGGAGGGGCTCCTGCCCTGATTAACCTTGTGGACTATGGAAGAGTACCAAATGGATGCAGCTCTTTAAGAGGACTTGGATAGAGCATAGGGGTGTAGCTCAGTGGTAGAGCATGTGCTTAGCATGTACAAGGCCCTGGGTTCAATTCCCAGCATGTGCACACACCCATACATCCCCCCTCTGTGCACGCGCGCGCGCGCACACACACACACACACACACACACACACACACACACACACACAGAAGAAGAAGAGGAATAAGAATAAGAATAGTAGCAGTAGTAGTAGTAGTAGTAGTAGTAGTAGCAGTAGTAGTAGCTGCTGAATGGTTCAGTGGATAGACTGTTGCAGCCATCTGTCCATGCAGTATAATGGGATACAAGAAGGACAAGTCAGGAATAACAGCAGTTTCAGGAATAAGTTTAGGGAGTCTTCTGTCAGATCTTTTGAGACTCTCTTTTGCCCTGCTGGGTTGGAATAAAGACAGGAGACTAATGCAGTGCTATAGCTAAGGTAAAGCTCAGTGGGTAGAGTGCTGCTCTGTGCTATTTGAGGCCCTGGGTTCCATCCCCAGCACCGCAACAACGAGAGAAGGAAACGATCAGCCACTGAAAAACCCTCTAACAACAACAGTAGTGCAGAGCTATGTAAAATTCCAAAGCACTCTTGTGCAGATTTTGTATCCCTTAAAGGAACAATCTCTTCCTTATGAATAAAACTAGAGACTCAAGGGGATTTGGCAGTGACAAGGTAGGGAAAACTTCATGTAGGAAGAGGGCAGTGTTTTACAGATTGATCATCAGGTAGCTGGAGAAGAGAAAAAAGATGAGGCATTCTGGTTAGTCACATGTTGTTAGGTGGTGTTGAGTTGGGTCCAACTCATAGGGACCCCCTGTACAACAGAACAAAACACTCACTCACTGGCACTATGCCATGCCCGGCACTATGTCCCGTCCTTCTTTGGTATTCATGGGGTTTTCAATGGCTGATTGTTTCAGGATTGCTTCGGGAGTGGGCTGCCATGTCCTTCTCCCATTTTTTATGGTGCTGGGCATCAAACCTAGGGTCTCAGAGAGCACAGAGCACTCTACCTACTGAGCTAATATCCAAGGGCATAGGACTAAAAAACTGCAAGAAAGACTGGGAACTGCAAGTGGGTTTGGGATTGTTGGAATGAAAGATGTAAGAAGGGGAGTGAGGGCAATTTAGGCTTTGGGGTGCCATGTTAAAGACTTTGGGTTTAACCCAGCGGATTCTGGAAGCCTCTAGGAAGTTTTTAGCATGGCAGTGAGTGTGGAAATAAAACACATTTAACAGCAGTATAGGGGCTGCAGTGGTAATGGACTGGAAGTAGGGGTGTCCCCCAGGGGGAGTAGGAGGAGTTTGGGTGAGAGATGATGCAGGGCTCATACACTGCAGAGAATTTGGGGAGAAAAGTCTTTGGCTCCATATCTAATAAATGATATGTCTGTGTCCTCGCCAAGAAAAGTATACTAACACTCAGCCTTCCAAGGTCCGCCTTATTTGTAAATACTTCCAGATAAGGTGGGTGAAAAGCTAGATTCCTTATAATAAAATGGCTGAGACCCACATGGATCATTTATTAGATATGGAGAGTTTCTCACTGAAGGTCATTGGGTGGTGCCACTCACCGGGAGGGCCATCCAGGAAGGTGAAAGGGTTTGGGGTTGTAAAAGTCATGAGTTCAGCTGTGGACACATTGAGCTTGAGGTACTTGTAGCATATGCAAATGGAGCCGTCCTGTAGACTTTGGGTGACGTGGCCCTGGGATTCTGTGGAGAGAGTCTTAGGAAGAGTTGATATTGAGAGGGTGGTTGGAACAGCAGAACAAGGGGGTGTTTGGAATAAGAAAAGCCCTGGAGGGTAAGTGGAGCAAGGTCTTAGGCAGCACCGGGGCTACTAAGAGAGGCTGAGAACCTTAGATTTCAGAAGTCAGGGAAAGAGCAATTATTTAAAACAGGCAGTGGTTGAAATGACAAAGGCCAGGAAAAGGTCAACTCAGATAAGGACAAGACATATTCCATTGGATTTTTGTACCTAGTTTATTGGTTACTTTAACCAGAGAAGCTTCAGAAGAGTGGATGAGAAAGGAAAGAGAGTGAGGAATGGAAGCGTTTTTTAATCTTTAAATATATAAACATCTAAAAACATATATAAATAAATACATAAACATATAATATATAATAAACATACATTCCATTTTATTTGGTAATATATATTTTTTGGGGCTGGAGTTTAGCTCAGTGGGTAGAATGCTGCTCTGGACTCTCTGAAGATCAGAGTTTGATCCCCAGCACCACAAACATGGGAGAAGGATGTGGCAATCCACTCCTGAAGCAATCCCAAAACAATCAGTCATTGAAAACCCTATGAGGGCTGCTATGAGTTGAAAATGACTCAATGGCACCTAACAACAACAACATAGCTTATCTAAAACATATCTATATATCTATATGTATTATAAACATGTCTGTACCTATATTCATGTATGTATCTATGTATCTTTCTGTTATCTATCTATCTATCTATCTATCCATCTCTCTATCTATCTATCATCTATTGTGGGAAAAAAACCAATAGAGAAGAGGTGAAAGACATAGGAGAAAGAAGAAAAAACTGACACAGTGTGGATGCAAGGAAGGAGCAAGAAAAGGGGGCAAACAGGTGTCAGAAATAGTCAATCAGGCTAGGGCAAGAAGAGCTGTCCTCTGACTTGCTGTCGCCATGGATATAGCTATAGCTCTAGGAGGGAGTGGGAATCCGCAGGAGTGCCAACTTGCTAATCATGGTTTTCTTAATGGGAGTCTTAGAGAAGAGAGCAGTAATATTTTGCTCACCATATTTAGGGCACTTCATGGAAATGCAAAAACTATCAATCTGATATTATATGTCATATAAGTTTCTCTTTTCTCAGATTATGGCTTTTTTTTTCTTCCTCCCCCTTTTTGCTATTTATGATGCATTAAAAAACTTTGTAGGAAAAAGGAAGCCAATGATCATCATGTTTTATGATCATTTTCAATCTTGGAATCAATGTCTATGTTGTATTTTACATTCAGTTGTTTAAAGTAACATCAGTTTTTGTAGAGTGTTAGGTACTTACACTCTAACTATTTGTTTTACATTATCTTGCTAAATCCGGGCTTTTGGGTCTTTGGATTGTTTCAACTTTTTGTTAAATAGGGGTAGCACGAACATATTTTTATAAACTCCTTTTTCTGGTAGATGATCTTTTGGGAATAGCTTCCCAAGGTAGGATTACCAAAATGAAATTGAATGAACAGCTTTGGAGCTTTTGTTACCTATGTTTTTACACTGCTTTCTGGGAAGACTGATCTGCAAATAGTTGCTGACACCATGTGGGCTTGTCCTCCCCTTTCTCAAGGGAGTCCCCAGGACTCTCTGAGTGCTGGCACTGGGCATAGAGATGTAGACCTACCTTGAGATCATGATGACAACTTAAGACTGAGGAGTGTGTGCCTTTATCTGGTTGACAGGCTTGGAGTACAGGCTAGCATTCAGCATGTCAGCAGAAGTACATTATGTACCCCTGAGACTCCCATGTGGGTCTCAGCCATTTTATTACAAGGAATCTAGCTTTTCACCCACCTTATCTGGAAGTATTTACAAATAAGGCGGACTTTGGAAGGCTGAGTGTTAGTATACTTTTCTTGGTGAGGACACAAACATCAGAGACAGTTCTAAAAAGCAAATATCAGACAAATAATGTTTGCTGTGTGGTCTTCCAGAGCCTGACTATTCATTACTGCAATTAGGTATAGCTGCATATCTGTCCGCCTGCAGCTGTAGCCCTGTGGCATCCGATCCCATCAGATCTCTGAAGCTAAGCAGGGTCGGGCCTGGTTAGTACCTGGATGGGAGACCGCCTGGGAACACCAGAAGCTGTAGGCTTGGGAGAAGGACCTGGCAAACCCCTCCCAAAAATCAATCTGCCATTGAAAACCCTATGAACAGCAGAGAAGCACTGACAGTAGTGTTTCCCCTGTTGTACAGAAGGTCGCTATGAGTCAGATACTGACTCGACGGCACCTAACAACAACAACAACAAGCATATCTGTCCAGAGCTGACTCTTATCCTGCCTCAGCCTAGCTTGGACAAACACTGCTTCTAAGAGCTGGTCACAGTTAAGTAGTTCTTGCCTCCTGCCCCAGGTTGGTACACAGCTCTGGGATGAACACCTGATTCTCTACCTGAGAGGTGGCTGCACATCTGTGGTTGACTGAGACATTCCTAGGCAGCTGCCCACCTGGAAAGGGCTTTGAAGAGCTGCATTATGGTAGGTGTTTGGGCCAGGTGAAGGTGTCCCTTGAGTTTTTTTTCCAGGGAGATATAGGGGGAAAAACACAGCCCTTGCATCCAGAGGCCTAGGGCTGAGTTATGGCTCTGCTACTTTGGAATCAAGTCACTTGGGATAGTCAGTTATCCTCCCTTGATTTTCTCATCTGTAAAATGGGTTGCATAGAGGCCCATAAGGTAACATGTGGGATAAAAATATTTCCTAATGCAAAAGCACTATATGAATGTTGACTGCTGTTTCTGGTGCCATGCTCTCCTCCAGATACCTCTGATCCTTAATGTGGTTTAATGTGACCAGATCCCAGTCATTTATTAATAATGACAATTACAGAAATAAGTGATATTTATTGGATGCCTGTTCTGTCTATGTTATTTAACTCCTTCACTTCATTGCTGCGAATCTCAGTTACTCATCAGTAAAGTGAGAGTAATACTAGGACCTACCCCAGACTGAGGCAGGCACGAAATGAGCCAATTTAACATGTACTTAACCCATTTAGTGAGCCTTTGCCACGTGTTGTAACCATAGTCATTACATTATCAGGTTTAATTCTCACTGCCCTGTGCAATAAGTAGTATATCATCCCTATTTGACAGATGAAGCATCTGGGGCTCAGAGAGATAAGTGATTTGCCTTAGGTCACCAGTGAATGATTTGCAAGGTCTGGATTCTGTCTGAAGCCGGGGTTCTCTCCTCTCTGTACCTGTTGATGGGATTGATGGTATCTTGTACACATATCAAAGGTATATGCTAGTACTTTTTGTACCCAGGGAAGATTCAGTTCAAGTCAGTAAGCACTCGGTATTTGTTGTTTACCAGGTGCTGTGGGTGATGACAAAATCACAAGCCATAGGAGTTCTCAGTGTCACAGGTTGAGCATCCCTCATCTGAAAGGCCAGAATCTGAAGTGCTCCCAATCCCCAGACTTTCTGGATATCAACATGATGCTCACCACAAGTGGAAAATTCCACACTTGACTTTTTGTGATAGGTCTGTGTCAAAACACAGGTGCACCAAAAATATTATATAAAACTAACTTCATGCTATGTGTAAAAGGCATATATGAAACATAAATGAATTTCATATTGAGACTTGGATCCCAGCCCCCAAATTTCTTATTACCTATATACAAATAGTTATATATCCGAAAAAGCCCCAAATCCAAAATGCTTCCGGGCCCAAGGATTTTTGGACAAGAGATGTTGTTGTTGTTAGGTGCCATCGAGTCGGTATCCGACATATAGCGACCCTCATAGGGTTTTCAATGGCTGACTGTTTTTTCAGGATTGCCTTGGGAGTGGATTGCCAGGTCCTTCTCCCGGACAAGAGATACTCAGCCTGTAATTCACAACATTAATCTCTAGTCTTGTTCTTTCCTGGTACAACCTCTGTGGTTTTCCCAGACCTGTTTTCAGGTACAAGGTTGGTTCCTCCAACTGTGCTCCTGCCATGCCCTCCTTTTGACCTTGGCTTGCTCTCCATGGGAGAGGCTTGAGGGCCAGTCCATAGCTCATCTCTTCCAAGTCATGAATGCCTCAAATCTTCATTGACTAATGCAGTCTTCCTTCATCATCTCTCGTGTCAGTGGCCACACATATCTCAGGTGCACATTACTGTACTAGCTTAGCCTATCAGCAGAAGTGCGGGGCAGGGCATGTGATTCGACAGCAGAGCAGAGCCTGCTCTACCCTTATGCTGGGTAGTCCCTCAAAGCAGGGACCAAATTTCTCATTCCATTTGTAATTCTTCCTCTTCCACTACAGAAAACAGTACCTGTGCCTTTTTTTTTTTTTTTTTTTTTGAGATAGAGTCTGGTCTGGAACTCTCTATGTAGTCCAGGCTGGCCTCGAACTCACGTCAATCCTCCTGCCTCAGTCTCCTGAGTGTTGGGTAGCATGTACCACCAGCCCAGCTAATGTCTGTGCTTTCTAAAGAAGGAAGTTCAGTGACCTGACTACACTGAGAAAGATGCCAATTAGGGCAGCAGGCAGGATTCCAGATGGGTGAGTTAAGCAAGAGACTATTAAGAACACCAAAGAAAAGCTAAGTACAATGTCCATTTGAATAATACCCTTTGCTTTTCAAATTACTCTTGTATTTTTTTCATAAGTATGAGCCACAATTAAACTATACCTGTTCCTGCAGCCATGCATATAGGGGCTTGGTTGATCTTGGTGGATGTTAATATGGAAGTTATGTGAGAGGCCAGAGGGAATAGCATAACCAGACTGATTCTCATTTGCCCATCAGACCAAGCCAGTGGTGGAAGCATTGATTGGTCCTATGATTCTGGCATCAAATACTCGTTTGCCTTTGAATTGAGAGACACAGGTCACTATGGCTTCCTCCTGCCAGCCAAGCAGATCTTGCCCACAGCAGAAGAGACCTGGCTTGGCCTGAAGACCATCATGGAGCGTGTTCACGACCACCCCTATTAAGGATCTGAGGAACAGACAAACAACATTAAAATCTCATTGGTTTAAAGCAAAACTAGGTTGTGATTATTCTTTAAAAAAAAAAAAATCTGAATCTGGGAGCACTAGTCTCTCTCTCTCTCTCTCTCTCTCTCTCTCTCTCTCTGCAGTGCTATGGATTGAACCTAGGCCCTTGCACTTGCTGGGTTCTATCACTGAGCTTCATCTTTACCCCCTATTTCTTTAGTTTCTTATTTCTTTATTTTTATTTCTTTAGTTTTTGCTGCCCTAAAATAATAAGCAACTGTGTTGTACCCCTTGTCTTTTTCTTTAATCTATCCTAAGCAAAATGTTCCCAATATCCTGTAAAAGTTTTTTACCATGATAAGTTATACATAATATAAAATTTACTGTTTAGGTCATTTTAAGGGTAAAATTCAGTGACATTAAGAACATTTGCAATGTTATGCCACCATCACCAGCATCCATCTCTAGAAATTATCATCCTGAACTGAAATGCTATACCTATTAAACAGTCACTCCCCATTATCCTCCCACTCCAGCCTCTCATAACTATTATTCTACTTTCTGTCCCTATACATTTACCTATTCTAGGTGCCTCATATAAATGGAATCACTCATCACATGTCCTTTTGTGTTGGATTTATTCTACTTAGCATAGTATTTTCAAGTATTTTCATCCATGTTTTTTTTTTTTTTTTTTGCGGTACTAGGGGTTGAACCCAGGGCCTCGCTCTTGCATGCTATGCAAGTGCTGGACCACTGAGCTGCACCCCCGGCCCTTTTGTTTTTCTTTACTTTTTGAGACAGGGTCTCGCTAAATTATGCAGACTTCCTCTGGTCTCGAACTTGCGATCCCCCTGGCTCTGCCTCCCAAGTGGCTGGGATTACAGGCATGTGCCACCACACCCAGCTGGTTCATCCATGTTATAGTGTCACCCCTTGCAAGTGCCAGCCATGTTGTAGTAAATGTCACCCTTGCAAGTACTTCATCTTTTTGTTTGTTTGGATTTTGTTTGTGTGTTTTTGCTTTTGAGACAGGTTCTTGCTCTGTGGCTGAGGCTGATGTGGAACTCATGATCCTCCTTCCTCAGCCTTTCAAGTGTTGGCATTATAGCTGTGTGCCGCCAATATCCAGCCAAGCCCCTTCATCTTAATAGTGTAGCATTTGGGAGCTAACAGTGAACTTCTGAGTTCATTTATTCAATAAATACTAATTAAGCAACTCCAAGGTGCCAGGCATTGTGCTAGGTGCATGTCCTGTGTGCCTGTTGTTGTCTTTTGCACTTTCATTTCTTATGTGCTGCGTTTAAAACACTGATGGGGACCTAACCCAATGATACTCCTTCTTTCTGGTTGCCCTATGAAGTCTAGGACTTGAGTTCTATACCAATTATCTTTAGACATTTCTTCCATTAGGGATTTAGAGTTTCTTTAAGTTGATAATATTTCCTGGGAGATAAAGGCAGGGAGTAAATTTCAGCTTACCTAAAATTCTGGATAGTTGGTTCTTTTTCTTCTACATCTCTAGCCAATTTCAGCCTCAGTTTCTCATTACTAATTTCAAAGCTAAAATCTATCTTGGTGAAGCAGAGCCCAGTCTCTGTCGTGGACAGGGTGGGTGTAGGAATTCAGGCTAAGAGGTTGGAGGGCACAGAACCCCAAGGGAAGAAGAGGCCATAGAGACCTTCAGCTCCACAACTCCTGACAGGGCTCTCTATTGAACCATGCTATAGGCTAGGGCCCTCTTTTCTGACTGTACTGGTCCTTGGGCCCTGTCAGAACCAGTCTTGGCAAAGATCGTGATAAGTCATCCCCCTCCACCTTGACATCTGACCAAGTTTCTCATCTCTCACTGTCGAGATATATATATATATATATATATATATATATATATATATATATATATATATATATATATATATATATGTCCTTGGCCTGCCTTTAGCAAGACTCTGGTTAGGCCAGTTTAGCAAGAATCCCCCTACCTTGATGGTTCCTCTTAGTAATTTTCCATCCACGGATCCCCTTACTCTGCAGTCTTTGCTGCATTCTAACTTGAGAACATTTAGCCTCTCCCACTGAGATAATCATAACCTCTACTGCAGTAATCTTGAACAAAGTCTTCCTTATCATTCTAACAAGCATCAGAATAATTTTACCTTAATGCTCCTAACCATGACATTTGATTATATCCATGCCCCTTGTGCAAGTGCAGAACAAATATAGCTCATGGGGACAGTGGGATGGGGAAAGTTTATAGGAATTAAGGCCCTAAGGACAGATCCAAAGGCTCCAAAGCCTGTAAAGAAGTCATGTATACTAAGAGTTTCTTCCATTTATCCCACTGAGACATGGTAGAAAGGACATTAGAGACTAGTGCAACTTAAGAAAGTCTCATACAAATAGTTCCATAAAACTTGGTGTGGTGAGGCACTCTCATAATCTCAGCACTTGGTAGGCTGAAGTAGAATCGCTACTTCATTGTGATACCTTGTCTCAAAAAACTTCAAAAACTAAACAATAATAACAACAATAAAAGCAAATAATTATGTGTTTATATGTGTGTGCATATATATGTATATGTAATTCCATTAAATGTTACCTGCCATCTAGATCCCAAGAAAACTGTTAATTTATTCAGAATAATCCATTCTTCCTATGCCATTTATCATATATATTTCTATTCTCTTAGTGGAGTCCTAAGAATTGGGCCTCAGATCCATAAAGGAGGCCACAAACTCCTCATTGTGACCTGCTCCGGTGAAATTCTCTGACATGGCTTGTCAAGCATGTGGTCTCACAGCTGGCTTGAGGTTGCTTGATAACCTTCACTTTTTTATTAACTCTAGAGGTAACTCCTTCCTAGGTTTACAGTCTGACCTCTCCTATCAGTATAAATTCCATCCAGCACTGTGGGAGTTTTCTATTTACTCAAAAAACACTATTTAGATGCCAAGTGATGAGCAACATGGCACCCTTGGTATAGACTTTTCCAGCCTGTGGAACAAGTTCCTGGCTTTGTAAATGGAGAGGCTGGGACTTTATCACTCGAAAGGAATGGAAGAGGCATTGGTAGAGGCCCACCTGTTAGATTTGCATGGGTGCTTGGGAATCCCATTTGCATTTTTGAGACATGCGTCTGCCTCAGGCTCCTTATAAATACAGCTTGACTAAGTCACGGTGTGGCTGACACCCTTGGGATATGTGGTGGATACTGTTCTTGGGGGCCCTTTTTGGGTCAGGTATCTGCAGCCGAGAAAAATTTTTTGGGTAAGTTCCTTTTGTATTTACTGTTACTTGATTATTTCAGCAATTTGGGAGCCAAATGGAATTGAAAAGGAATGGTGGTAGGGCCTGGAGGAAGAGGACCTGGGCTCTTGTTTTATCTTTGCCTCTGTGTCATCCTGGACAAGTTACTTCTCTTTGAGTCCTGATGTTTTCTGGGAAGTCAGGACTCGTGGTCTCCACAGACCCTTCCCAGCTCCTAAATCTCCAGCTCATTCTTTTCCTTTCTCATTCTTATTTGTAATTTCAGTTCCAGAGACCTCCTACTTTCATAGTCCTGTATCATTAATTATGAAGAACGACCAGAAATGGTTTGTTTCTAATTTCTCTCATGCTTAAAGAGAAAACATGGGACTCAAGATTTATGATTTCACCTCTCTGTTAATGGGGAAGACTGTGCAGAGTGGGGCTTTGTTGTTGGCTTCCGGGACAGGGAAGTGGCTTGCCTAGCCACAGCAATGGAAATTGGCATGCCGGGACACATATCTGTACTCTGTGTGTGTGTGTGTGTGCACGTGCATGTGCACATGTACATGCTTAACATGCTCCACAGAGAAGGCTTTGAGCTTTGCAAAGGACAGGAAATTTGGGAGGTAGGAAAGATGAAAGGGATGCTATGTGCCCTGCTAGAAGATTGCATTATAATAACTCATTACTACATAATGCTTTGCCATTTGCAAAGAGCTTTCATGTACATTATCTTTTGGATCATGCAACAACTCTGCCAAGCAGGGGTGTTATTTTCCTCAATTTAAATATAAAAAACTCAGCCTTAGAAAGATTAAGGAACCCACCCCACCCCCCAGGCTACTTAGCTGGTAAGCAGGGGAGCTGCAATTCTGAATGGAAAACCCACACCCTTTTTCTAAAACACAAGTTAATCTTCAAATAGAATCCTCTATCTGCATCTGTATCTATTAGTTTATTCTTTATTATACTATCTGGTTAAAGGGACTTGGGGGTTGTTTATTGAAGCAGTTACTTATATGATATGAGATTGAGTAATTTTTATGGTGATGACTCTGTTCATACCTGTGGCTATACTGCCAAATAGCTCAGAGGTGTTAGGTGCAGCAGGTGGCCAGGGAGGGAGATTTTTCCAAGGCAGCTCAGCAGTAGGTGTGTCATAACTATGCTGGCTGCTGTGTGGGCTGACACATGGAGCTGTCAGGCTCCCACTGTAGCTATTCATGTGGCTGCAAATCTCTGTTTCTCAGGATACAGACCTCTCTATGAGACAGTGGGCACTTGGGCTGAGCCAACTGGGCCATCCCTGAGTGCTCACGGCAGGAGTTTTGCCCACCAAAGACTCTGTGCCTGAGATAATTGCAGATGGTTTTCACTAGTAACATCATCCTCACCCTCAGATCTGTTCTCACGCCATAGTAGGAAACCCAACAAAGGGAGGGGAATCCTTCTTGGGGTCCCTCAACATGTCCTGGTCACTCAGTTCAATGAACATGAGCACAGGGGGGCTTGCCCTTGAGCACTTGAGTGTTTAGGAAGCCAAGCTGGAGACTGGCTGATGGAATCAAAAACGATCATTTCTTTGTACCACCCTATCTCCCGCCATGGCACTAAGTTCTCCATGCTTTGCAGTCTCTTTTGCTCTGCTTGTATCTTCTGTCTCAATCTTCAGTCATCTTAAGGATGGGACAATGGCCAGGATATCTGGAGGTGCCTGGCAGGGAGTAGTTGCAGAACTGGTTGTCATATCAATGGGAGCTGGCAGAGCACCTTACAGTTCCATCTCCTTTTTTTTTTTTTTTTTTGGCGGTACTGGGGCTTGAACCCAGGGCCTCGCGCTTGCATGCTCTGCAAGTGCTGGATCACTGAGCTGCAACATTTTTTTATTTTTGAGATAGGGTTTTGCTAAATTATGCAGACTGCCTCTGGCCTCGAGCTCTCGATCCTCCTGCCTCTGCCTCCCAAGCCACTGGGATTACAGGTGTGCACCACCACGCCTGGCCTGAAGCCATCTCTTAATACTACTCATGGTGGCTGCTGAGCCTGGCTGGGGCTGCAGGGGAGAAAGGCACAAAGAATAGGCCACGTCGCTGCCTGCCTGGTAATGAGGGGCAGGTGGAGAACAGAAGCAATTATTGACAGCCTGGAACATGGGGAAAGTGTGAGGGGGAGTGACAGAACATCACCAACCAAGGTGATGGCAGTAGCTGGATGCACTGGATACTGAAGAGGGCCAGAAGAGCTATCTAGATGACCACATGGAACAAGAGGGATGGACACTGCAATCTACAAATCCCAACATACCTCCTCTCTCGGGCCAATCTTCCATTTTCAGAAAGAGCTCAAGGTCAAGGCCAAAGTTTTTTCAATGACTTTCCCATGAGTGGAGATAAGATATGCTCAAACACCTACATTCCTGTGTCCTGAAGAGGACATCCTCTGAATACAGACAAGGATGACAAAAGCAAGAAAAAGACTGCCCTTTTCATAACACCTGCTGATGTTCATAAGAACGATGTCAGACCCTATCTTCACTGCCTATTTTTCGTGCTAACTGAAGACTGTTCTTAACTTTGGTTAGGGAGAGCTTCATGCATGAAATGAACTGGTCCTAAAGACGAGATGGGAGACTGCTAGGTAGTTAAGGGAAAAAAACTGGAATTTCAGGCAGAGGGAACAACATGTACAAGGGCTTACAAAGGCAAAAGTACATGGTGAATTATGGATTTCAGCAGGACTGGAACCAAAAGGGTACAGGGAGGTGGAAGAGAGCTGGGGTGAAGCCTCCAATCTGGACTAGCTCTTCTGCACACTGCAGACATTTATTTCTTTAACCTCTGTATCTTGGCTGACTAAAGCATGATGAAATGAGTGGTGGACTTATTCGATTATCATCAGGACCAGCAAGAGTCACTGTGTTCCATTGTTGTAGACCATGCCTGGGAGTATGGAAGTTCTTTTGTGACGTTGCCACTTTGGAAAATGTAAAACGCACACAAGATTTTCATAACCCAAAGAGTTTCTTTTCGTATGTCCCTCTTTTTTCTCTTCCTATCCTTTTTCTGGGCTGGGATTTAGCTCAGTTGCTAAACTAGTTCAGAGCACTGCACTGCAGTCTCTGAGGCCCTGAGTTCAATTCCCAGCACCGCAATAATGGGAGAAGGACCTGGCAATCCACTCCCAAGGCAATCCCAAGACAGTCAGCCATTGAAAACCCTATGAGGGTTGCTATGAGTCGGATACCGACTTGACGGCACCTAACAACAACATTCCTTTTCCATCTTCTCTTTTGTGATTGCTCGAGTCAGTGCTTTCTTACAGATACCTAATTTTGCCACTAAAGATGCCAATGCATAAGCTCTTTCTAGAATGTCCATTATTAAGACCCCCATGGTTTTTTTTTTGTTTGTTTTTTGTTTTTTGAGTATTGGATATAGGTTGTGACAGAGCATGAATTTGGCAGATAAGCCTTGGTGCTCAGTCAGGAATAAGGATCCTCCCCCTCCCTCTCCCTCTCCTTCTCCTTCTCCTTCTCCTTCTTCTTCTTCTTCTTCTTCTTCT